>PVKC010014435.1:10267-22267 GCA_004027635.1 Crocidura indochinensis | reverse complement strand
ACAGCTGGATTCCCTGGTGACCCTTATGGTCCCCAAAACCAGGAGCGATTTCTGAGCATATAGTCAGGAGTAACTTCTGAGAGTCACCAGGTGTGACCCAAAACAAAACAATACAAAACAAACAAGCAAAAACAAGCCAAAAAGATGCAAAATGATAGGTTGAAATATAGGGATATCTGGGCCACCGTGCTAAAAAAAAACTAAAGAAATTGAGATGAAAGTATTGAAATGGGCAAATATTTTTCTATTTAATCCATTTCCTTATTTTTCTTTAATATATACTGATATTTTCCATGTATTTGTATTATAAAATTATTAAGAAATTGTATTTTTCTTGTACAAACTATGGACACCTACTATATTGCTATAAAAACTTACTACATATTTTTTCATATTTTTATTGTATTATTTTAATATAAATCCCAGGAAACCAGCTTCTAAATGTCAATTGTCCAAGCAATGTTTACTGATATTGGGTATTAGATTAAGTTATCTAAATAACAATTAAGTTGAACTTATGTTTAGTTTGCATTTTTCAGTTATACCAGTATTTTTATATATTATGTGTTTTTGTTTATTTCATGCAAATTTTTGCTATTCAATTTTCTTTGTAAACACTGTATGTCTTTCTTATCTCTGACATATTTCTATAAAATTATATGTATATGTTTAATTTTTTATTAAGTATAGATAGTAGGGGCCAGAGTGATAGCATAGAGGTAAGACATTTGCCTTTCATGCAGAAGGCCAGTGGTTCTATTCCCGGTATCCTATATGGTTCCCCCAGCCTGCCAACAGTGATTTCTGAGCATAGAGCCAGGAGTAACCTCTGAGCACTGCCAGGTGTGACCAAAAAACCAAAAAAAAAATTATAGATAGTAATTTATTGTGATTATATATTTTTATCTTGAAACTTCACCCAGAGGTATTACTGACTATGCTCAGGGGTCAGTTCTGGTAGGTGAGGGGTACAGGGATTAAACCTGTATTTGAAGCATGCAAAGCAACCAGTTTTCCAGCTATACTATTGATCTATCACTATCATGATTTTGATAGTTTCTTAAAATTAATAAACCTTTCAAACAAAGTCAATAAGAATCACAAGATAAAACACAATTAAAATATGAAGAAACAATAATAATTGTTAAACAAGAATATCATTTAAAATTTAATTTTATATTTATTTCTTTGGTTCAAAAATTGAGAATATATTTTATATCAAATTATTCAAAGAACTTTTTATCTGAGTGAATATCATATAGATTGATACTTGCGTGTAAATTTGGTACTTTTGGGAATTTACTTGAGTAATTTTAACACTGACTAAAATATTCCTTAGCAAGTATCAATAGTATTAACAGTATCATTGACAGATTTCATTGTGCATACTGTATGCTATAATAAAACATTAAAATAAATGATAGCAAATTATATAGAGATAACATTAAACTATGACCAAATTAATAACATAATTCTTAGTGATAACAATGTTCTCAGGAATAGGAGTTAGATGGACTTCAGAAATAGTTCAAAAACAAAAACAGTGGCCATATTTATGTAATAAATTTGCACATATAGGAGATAAGCGTAGCTTAAAGAAGCAAGGATTTACAAGGCAGCTTAGTGTAACAGTTATTGTGACAGATGAAAAGAGATAGCAATATGAGTAAAATTAAAAAAGTACATATAAATATTATTGGTTATGTTCTGATTGGACTACAAAGGTGTTTACTCTATTATTAATAATCAAAGCAAAAATAAAACACAATAAAATAGCACCTTGTATGGAAAAGGAGTGCATTCCTCAGGAAGAAAGAATTTTAATTAAGCCAATTTTGTGCACCTGAAGTCCTTAAAAAGAAAATTTAAAAAGTATCATGCCGGTTTTATAAATGAGATTTTTAGTGATTTTCTTTCAGTAGTTTCTGTTGCAACAATATGTCTTGATTGCACAATACTCTGATGGATACCTGCTATAACAATTAGGGAAAGATGGTCTGATTACTTCAATTAAAATATTCCCTTTAGTGCTGAAATGAAAACTCAGTTCCATCGAAAGTTATCTTTGACAAAAATGTACTAGAGCAATGAAAATCTCTCACTGCACCATACTAAATTTGTATTAGTTCTGGCTATTAACAATATTGAAAGAGTGAACTGAGAAAATGGCTTCAATATCTAATTATCATTTATTTAAGTTGCAGTGGAATACCCTGAGGTTTTACATACAGCAGTATTGAATCAAGTAAAACTAAAGATCCTAATATTATTTTCCAAATCTGCTACATAGGTTGATTTCTAAAAAAAAAGCTTTATATTGATACATGAGCAAAAATATTTACACAGTTGTTACTTGGTCAGATTTTAAAACTAGTTAATGAGAAGAATTATTATACTGCACTGATGTGTGGTACCCAATGAACATTAATCCTGTCTCTCCTTGAGTTTCGCCTTAATAATGAACCTGTAAAAACAACCCTGCTGAAACGCATCCATAAAAGTAATGCCAGGAAGGTTTTTCCTTCTTTTTTTTAAATTTACCCTGGAGTCAGATCAGAATAATCAAATCATTTGGGTTATAAAAGTTGGCTAACAGTGAACTTAGAGAGTATATTAAACGATACTGAGTAATGACCCAATGGTCGTTAATACTTTAGTGTCAGATGGGTCTTGGTTAAAATTCAAGCACTCTATTTTATTAACTCTATATATTTAGAAATATTAACCACTCTCTTTCCTAGTCTATTCTTTTGCAAATGTAATAATATATTTCAACTCATTGTTAAAAGATCAATTTATGTCAAATGAAACACTTTTTAGTAATAGGCAGAAACAACTAAAATATCAATTTTGATATTTCTTTAAAACTACTTTGAAAAGTATTATTTTGTGAACAGGAAAAATGTTATACTATTATATTCTGTATAATATACATATAACACACTCCAGTACATACATCGACTTCAATAATATACATCTCCCCAATAAAATTCATCATTTAAATCTTCGCAACTAATAATTTCAAAACAATAGTTTCTAGTAACTAAGATTTCTAAAAAAATAAAATGAAAACCAGTTTTCTTCTTTGAAAACTAGCATAATTATCTCTTTTTTACATATCTAAAATATGTAAATTATCTTTTAAAATATCTCTTTTTTACATATTTAAAATATGTAAATTATCTTTTTAAAAATATCTTTTTTAAAATATAATATATAATAATATATTATCTCTTTTAAAATATCTATTTTCAAATATTTAAATATTTCTTAGAATTTAAAATATTTCCCTCTTATAGTGTTTAATTCAGATTTAATTCAGGTGTCAAAGGGTATGCTCATATCTTGTTTGTTTGGCTTTATTATTTAATTTCCCATTTCCAGTGCTATCAAACAATAAAGAAGAATGAAAGAAAGGAAAAAGAAAACAACTAATTTTTATGCTCCAAAGTTTCAGTTGTTGCCATGCAGTACTTAAAAACTGAGTTGTGAACATTTTCCAGAGGTAATCTCTTTCCTTACCCAGAATGCGCTTGTGGTCATTAAGAAAACCAGTCTTTTAATACTATCATACTGACAATATGGTCATACTGGTTATGCAAAGATTTTTCTTTTGCTTTTAGTCATTCCCTTGCTCCTCCCGTGTTAGTTATGTATCCAGTCATTACATAATAAATGGTAAATATGTGTGTATGTGGATGTGTGAAAATTACCACATATTTGTCAGTGTCTCTGAACTTGTTTTACAGCTGTAGTCCTCTTCCATCCTTGTTTTCCTCCTTATGAGCAAATGATGCTGTCAGTTGTCACCCTAGTCTAATGTGTGGGGCCCCGTTTGTACAATTTTAACTTTGAACCTATTGGAATAATAGATCACAAAGGGGGCCAATCTATCCCCCCGGTTATATTGTTGGCTAGAATCTCTTTTCATGATTTTCAAAACTCAATTCATCTTTAATGTTCATATATAGCCTCCGGCAATCATAAACCTTTGCTTTTCTCTCTGCAATGCCTTAACTATTATTATCCTTATCCTCCACTCTAAAACTGTAAGTAGGAACTGGGTCTTCAGAATTTTTAAATTATGAGAAGAAAAAAGTGTTTCTGGCATGCCCCAATGTCAAACTGCTTTAAAGGTTTTCTGATATCTAACCAGTATTTTTGAAGAGAAACATACTCACTTCTTTGTCCATAGTTACACATCAGAAACAGACTATATTCTTCCTAAGAAATATATCCTCTCTCGACATCTCCTTGATTTATAAATTCTTGAAGTGGTGGTAAACTAAGTTAAATAGTAAGCCTCGTATTTTTACACTATTATAAATGAACACATATGTGATAAAATGTTCAATAAAAACAATTATATTTACATATGATTGGATTTTTGCATGAAATTATTTTAAACATGTTGTTTACAAAACTGTTGAGTCTGTTCTGTACATTGAATTTTCCCTATCTCATCCTTTACTTCCTTTCAAAATTGTCGCAACTCCACAACCCATAAAGATAAGCTTCCTGTGGAAGACCAGAAGTACCATAGGATTCTTGTTCACAGAAAATTACACAACTTCAGAATATTTCGCTATAATTAAAATAAAAACAACAGAATACTATCCTTACTATAGGTTTTTCATCAAATAAAATTTAGATCATTGTAGTAGAAGGGGAAGTATGCCAGGTTACCTAGTTAATTAATAGGTCATTTAAAGCCATACCTATCTAAGATTAAAATGGGTAATGGAAACAGGCAAGGCAAAGGAAACTAGCATTTAAGTGAAAAAAAAAAAAAAGAACAAGTCAAGAAAACCCTCTCAGTTTCCAAACTTGCCTGGAATGACAGAATTTTTTCTTTGACTTATTAATGCCCAGGCAGATGTCTGAAAAAGGCAGTCATCACCTATATTTAATGTAGCCACAAAACAGTAGAAGACAAGGGAAGAGAACACACTTGGCCAATTGAATGGTAGGGTTTGGAGTGCCAGAAACAGACACAACACAACGGTAACCTTTGAGAGACAGAACCAACTAGAAGCTACCCTACTACTAGAGGGCTCGAACTGCTAAGAAAACAGTGTAAATCAAGTTTGGCAGACACAGGACCCATAGAATAACCAGTAAGAATTCAGTGAGGAACCAGTGTTAAAACTGTACAGAGATCATAATGGATCTAAGCCTACCTTTGAAGCTGTTAAAATATATACCCTTCATAAACAAATGAAATTTTGCATGAAAACCCTTTATACATAATCCAAAGAAGTTAAGCCAGTTTCACAGAGTTCCACTGTGAGCTAAAAAGATATTACAGCATTGAAATAAGTATCAAAATTTATTTCTGCCCCAATATGTGATCTGTGCTTATTTTACATGTTCTATACGTACTTGAGATTTTTATATAAATTTTCTGTATATAGAGTAATAAGAATTTTCTGTAATAAGGAGTCCAAAAATGTCATTGAAATTCATTCGTTCTGATACCTCATTGAATGTTACTTTCTATTTTTTATCTGAATTATTTGTCGTTAGCAAGAATGGGAATTTTAGTTACTCTATTGTGTGACTCTCGATGTCGCTCATAACTTTATTAATAACTCTTTATAAAATTCGATGCACTTTTATTTGCTGTATAGCCTAGTGATTATTAAGTTGAATAAATCTTGCATCCCCTATTTTCTAGTCATGCATTTTATTGTTATAATTCACTTCTATCTCATTAATTATGCATGCACAAAGCTACCTCTAAAATTTTAATGCCACAATTTTAAGTTTATCATTATAAATAAGTGAGGAAGCTCTTCTTTAAAACAGGATAAAACTCATAGAATTGTATATTAGCTAACAAACTCACTGAAACTCAAGTTGACTTACTTCTTCATCTCCATGCATCAAGAGCTGTTTCGTTCTTTCTGCTTCTAGGTTAGCTCACCCTAAACTTCCTTTCCTTCATATAACAATACAGTTTCTTTCAGGTTTTAAATTATCATATGCATCAAAAACAGCTATGAAAAAATTTTCTCAGACCAAGAATCTTGAAAATAAATAGCTTGTAAGCACTGAAGATTGATTTGCTAATTGCCTTAAATTCATTAGTTCTAATCTACAAAGCTAGGAAATTTACTATAAGAACATTTACCATAAGAACATAAGAAAGAAATGGAAACCCTATAAAAATATTGTTAAAATTTAATATTCATAGGAAAAATTGGTGTTCTGAAGGTATTCAGTGTATTTTCATAATATACAGCATAAAACAGAAAATAAAAAAGCAGTATCTTAGTAATTTGTAAATTTTGGTAATTTGTAATCTTGGTAAACAAAGAGTATCTTGCTATACTGAATACTTTTTCTTTAGGATTTATCTACCCAGAATACTCTTTATTATTACCTCATATATGAAGTGTCTATAAATGCAATTTAATCAATCAATGACATAAAGTAAAATTATTGCATTTAATTAGTAAATATAGACCAGGAGAAAATAGGTGTAAATTATATATTTAATTCACTTTTTCATTGCTTTGATAACATTTCAAAAATGGAAGTCATCTCACTCAAATTGAACATAAATGCAGTGAAAGTTTGATAAGTTAAATTAAAACCAATTTATTTATTATTAAATTTTAAAATTAATATATTTGAAGCAATAAACATAATATTCACTTTCCATGTATGTACAGTTAATTTTTCACAGAATATTACTGCAAACACTAAAAGATGTTAAACATTTTATCACTTTTTAAATTTAATGACATTTCTCATCTATAACCAATCCATTATTAGAAAAAATATTTTGTCAATTCTTAGAATACTTTACCATGATGATGGATAATAAAATTGTATACTGCTAGAAGTTAATTTTCTAGTATATTCACTTAATTATGAATTACTTTATTTCTCAAAAGACCGGAAATTATTATTGTGTTGCCTTTAATTATTTATATTTTCTAATACACAATTAGCTGAATCCCACAACATAATATGCTGCAATATTTTCCACTAACTGTGTCCATACAACACAATGTATAAATAATAGTGGTTTCTGAATATCCTATTCAGGAATTTCATTATAATCAAGACAATTTAATAAAAATTTTTGTGTATGGAGTGAAATTTTAACTATAGAGAATTTTAGAGTATCTTCATTGCATACTATATTCATATTTCTCCACTGTTAAACGAGATTAGAATATTTCTATAAAGTAATTTTTAAAATGCTAAAGATGATGAACTTATAATTCATATCTACAAAAATGTGTGAGCCTTCTCAGACTTGAAAAATAATGTACCAAACATGACTAATTACACATAAAATTGAAAGTATCATTGGAATATATTGATATCTAGATCTACATAAATATATAGCCTAGAGAATACAATTTTCAGGAAACGAGTTGATGGTGACATTCTTCCTTTTCAAAATACACCTAATTTTCTGAATGACTATTGTAAAACCAAGAGTGACTAATACTGTTGCATCTCACCTTCGTTGATAGTCTTTTTATCTCTTTTAGTTTGTGAATAAAGATATTTATGTATGTCTTTTGTAAAAGACATGGGTAAACTTGAGTTTTTGAAAAATGGGATGTGTGTATAATCTCATTATTCATTTGAACAATTTTCTGTAAAATGAAAAAGTAGATGTTTGAATGGATAATCCACAATGGAGTGAGAACATGTATAGTTCCACTGTTTGTGAGACCGTGTGTTTTAAAAGAGTTTTTATTTGCTTCAACCTTTATCAATGTTCTGACATTTCTAAGATTGATTATGTTCTTTATGCCATTTTATTTTTACTCATGTGATCCCTAAAATTGAAATGCATTGATATCCTCTGCATACTTCAGGAACTTCTTTTTTATATACTGTGGGTTTGCTCTGGAAAATTATTTAGTAAGCTTGTCTGTTCCTGTTTACTAATTTTGGGCACAAAGAAAATTAAAGTGACATCCTATAAGATTATGGCAGTTCATTTCTCAGAACCATCACATTTTATGTTGCCTAACATGTGATTAATTAAAAACTGTACATTATTGGATTGCAGCAACTACTTAGGTGAGTCTTAAATTTAGTTAGAACATTTGAAGAATTTACAGAAGACCAGTTTAGATGGATTTAAGCATAATCGCACAGAAACACACAAGACAAGGTGGGAGAGGAAGTATAGATTGGGAGTCTTTATCTTGACTGAAAGCAGAATTAATAAACAATTATAATAAACATTTTAGAATTTTGATTAAAGCAATCTATTTAGAGAAACATTTTAAGATTATAACAGGAAAAGTTCCTATTGTTTCATATATACTAAATTTCATATATACTAAACTCATTATACTAAATTCATATATCTTAAATTCTCTGTGAAGAAATGCCAGTAAATAACAGAAGTCATTTAAGTGCAATAGATACGGTAAATCTTGAATTAAATCCTGTGGTTAGAACTGGAAACATCTCCCACAGACATGCTCAGTCCACCAGTTCTCAAACTTAGCATTGTTGAAATTGTGATCCAAATGAGTTTTTATAATTTAGGGATAGGATGCACAGTATAGGCTATTTAGCAGCATTTCATATCTCTATCCAGTAATTGCTAATATATATATAGTCTACCACTAGGTGAGATATTAAAAAATTTCAAAGCATTAATTAAGAAAACTAATTTTTGTAATAAAGACTAACAATTGTATTCCAAGAACTATTATAATAAAACAATAATCATGAAAGTAGTGTTATAGACTAGATTCGCTGTTATGTAACTAGAGAGATTACTGATATATCCTGTTAAAAGTTTAATAGCATGTTTCTCTTTTGGGCTCATAATGAATTAACATATTCAACATAGACTAGATTGTAGAAGCAGTTATAATGGGCATACAATTTTCTATCTGATATTCTTGATATATGTCATCTTAAACATAATTTGCCCCCTATATTTGCACTTTAAGGGGCTGGTGAGATAGTACAGTGGGTAGGGCAATTGCTTTGCATATGGCTAATTCAATTACCAGAACCCTAGAGGGTCCCGTTAACCTTCAGGAATGACTCCCGATTTCAGAATCAGTATTAATCCTTGAGCACAGCTGCGTGTTTCACTAAGCAAAGCAAACAATCGTAACAAACAATAGTTGCAGCAGCAGCAACAACAACAACAATAACAACATTTTGACAACTTTGCTCCCTGTACAAGAAGATATCAGAAAGGGAAATAATGTAATTTCTACATTTTGCTTCAGTAATAATATTTTTAGTTAAAATGGTTTCATACTTTTAACAAAGTTGTGATTTTAAGGAACAGAGTATTGTACCTATAATAAAAAGCTTTTATTTTTTAACAAGAAAGTAAAGTTACATTTAAAGTATATGCAACTCTGCTGTTTTTATGACAGTTGCTATTTATTAGATCTTTAACGATAAACCAGAAATAATTATGATCTCTTATTTTTTTATGATTTCTTATTTTAATACTATTTCACTATATCTAAAATAGTAAGTTTGACATTTTAAAGCTCCATGATGAAATTACATGCCTTATCACAAAACAAATTATAATATCCAACTATCCCTGGAAAAATGTTTTCTAAATATTTAAAATAGCAGGATGAAGTAGTGTAGCAGACTCGGTAGGACCCTTGTCTTGCACATGGGTTGACCTAGTTTGGATCCTTAACATCCCATATGGTTCCCTAGCACTGTCAAGTGTGATTCCTGAGAAGAGTCCAAAGCAACTCCCAAGCATCATCAGGATTGTTCTGCCAAAATAAATTCGAAGTAGTAATTTTATTTATTTCTTAATTTTGGAGCTGCACCAGTCAGTACTCAAAGTGCTGGATTTGCACCAGAGCATAACTCCTGGTGTTGCTCAGGATACCAAATATGTGCAGAGACTAAAACTAACTCAACTGAGTTCAAGGTAAGTGCCTTCCAACTGTTCAAGTGCATAATGTTTTCAGGTTTTATACCATTCATTCTATGAGTGGTATTAATGTTTTAAAACTCTGTCTTGTTGCCTGCATTTATATTAACATAAAAAGTTTATTACATAAATCAAGTATTTTAAATTTGTAAAATAATATTATTTATCTATTCCAAGTTATGTCTTGGAATGATCTCGCACCTGCAAAATTATTGTGAGTGAAAAATAATTCCCATATATAAAGTGGACAGAGCTCTGTCTGAATATCTTTAGAAACAAAAGGGAATTATTGAATTCAGAAAGCTATAAACACTGGCAAATAATGCTATTTATATATTTTGAGTCCTATTTCACTAAAATCCATTTGAAATTTTAGTATGTTCATAAAACAAGTATTTTTATTTGTTTTTTGAGAGGGTGATTTTCAGAGGTTACTCCTGGTTCTGCACTATGGAATCACTGCAGGCGGGCTAGGGAACCATAGTAGTCTCAGGCATTAAACCTTGTCTGTTGCATGCAAGGCAAATTCCCTATCTACTATGCTATGGCTTTGGTCCAAAATTTAATTTTTTTGAAGTAGCTGAAAAGAAAAAAAATACAGAATGATAAAAAGTGGATGTAAATATAAAATTGTAAGTTATTTGAATATCTACAATGTTTGATACAGAAATTTCATGTAATGAATGAGAACATATTTTTTTTTTTTGGTTTTTGGGCCACACCCAGTGACGCTCAGGGGTTACTCCTGGCTACGCGCTCAGAAGTCTCTCCTGGCAGGCACGGGGGACCATATGGGAACCGGGGGATCGAACTGTGGTCCGTCCTAGGCAAGGCAGCAGGCACCTTACCTCCTGCGCCACCTCCCGGCTCCCTTGAGAACATATTGAAATATTGAAACAGATTCATTTTTGGGGGACAATAACTTTAGAACTCCAGAGAGAACAATTAGTCAGATACCAGGAGATTAAAGGGAAACATAATATGTTCTAAAGAAAGCCAGATAATGAAATCATGGATACTAAGAGAACATTTCAAAGAAAGAGTAGTTTGTGCTGTTTTCTAGCAGTTGATTAAGATGAAAGCAAAGGAAAAAAAGATCATTGGATTTTATAAACTAGCAGTCATACTGACCTTAAGAAACAATCCCATGGAGTCGTGAGGATTACCAATCGATTGAAATTGTTTGAAGAAAAAAATTATATAAATAGTATGAAATGACTACATATTTTATTTCCATTTTATTTTATTGTGGTAAAAACATGAAAATTAAGATCATAAGATGAAGTTTTAAGTACCTTATATTTGATTTTTGGTTATAGATACAATGTCATTTAGCAGACCTCTAGAATTTATTTATTTTGTTTAACTGAAATTTCAGTACTGGTGTTTTTCAATAACTCATGCTTTAAGCTTTTTTTTTTTCATCCCTAAAATCATTCTACTAAAGCTAATATATTTTATAAGTAAAATTACAGACTAATTTCCTTTTATAATTAAATATATCAATTAGCATAATGTTTTATGTAGTCTCTTAAATTTAAAGTAAATAACATTGAAATTAGTTTCCCTGTGGGAAGAGATAATTTTCAAGTACTCAATAGTCAAGTCTCTAGTGCATTCCAAAGTACAGAAGAAAATTTCTCATGCCTCAATAAATTATCTAAACAGTAAAAATATAAAGTATAATAAAGGAAGTAAATTAGTAGTCTTATCAAAAAATAATTGTACACTCCCCCCCCCCCAAAATAAGAATAAGGAGGGAAGAATCCAGGAAAAAATATTCCCTTCTCAAATTACTGTTAATATATTATTAATGCTCCTCAAAATCCTGGGTTAGAGCAGCACTGTATGCCCAGGGACAAGTGCTGAACTATTTGACCTCCATAATGAGAGTGCCCCTTGTCCCACCTTAGCACAGTTTGGGATTTTTTTTACATGTATAATAATAAGACAAAAAAAAAACACCCAGATTTTCTTGGAATTGCTATTGATGTCCAAAATGTCTCTTAGCATTAAAATTAATATTAAACTAAAATTAATATTAAACTACTTTCATTCCTTTTCTTTTTTTTTTTTTTTTTTTTTTTGTT
>PVKC010014435.1:0-10167 GCA_004027635.1 Crocidura indochinensis | reverse complement strand
CTTGCATTCTTTTGGTAATAAAATATAAAAAAAAAACAGCCAAAGGACATCTCTCTTTGTGTATGACTACATAAACTAGGCTATATTAATGCATATAATTCCTAATCATTTCATATTACACAGAGTCAAAGAAAATCAGCATGCATTAATGTATAAGCTTGACAACAACAATTATTACTTTTTTTTTTTTTTTTTGGTTTTTGGGCCACACCCAGTGACGCTCAGGGGTTACTCCTGGCTATGCACTCAGAAGTCGCCCCTGGCCTGGCTGACCATATGGGGCACGGGGGATCGAACCGCGGTCCGTCCAAGGCTAGCGCGGTAAGGCAGGCACCTTACCTCCAGCGCCACCACCTGGCCCCAATTATTACTATTTTTACTTTAGTTAAAGAAAATGCATCACATAGTTGACATAGTTTATCACATTACATTTGTTTCCAGGTAAGTGAAACAAAGTTATCAATAAAGAACAAAAGGAAAAAAATATTAAAAAAAAGAAGAGAAATTATCAATACAACTCCAGGCACATTTGTAAAAAAAATATTGTATTTCCAATGAAATCATTAAAACAATGCAGAAGGTTTAGTAATCTCTTGTTGTCAGCTATCCATTTTGTTAAAATTGGTTAGATTCTATAGGAAATATAGTATCAAACAAATGAAGTTGTCACAAAATGCAAAGTGCTCTTATACTAATACTGCAGATTTTAGGGGAATGATTACAGACTTCCAGGAAGAAGGAAGATATGGGGAGGAGCGAAGGTGCCCAGATTGGCTCCCAAAGGTTCTGGCGATATCAGCTCCCAAGTCTGCGTAGCTGAATTTTATTCAGATTGGTGTCCCAAGGAGAAATTGTAAAGAAGTGTTGAGGCAGAGCCATTGGCTAAATGGGATTTGGGGTGGTGAATGAAGAAGACATGGTTTGGGCCTGCCTTCTCCTGAGATGACCAGCTTTTTACTGTTAAGCAAGCATAGTCATGATTTTTTTAAGGCTTGGTATACATAGTGTTCAAGAAAAGAGTGACTATATGGAGCTGGCCTAGTTTGAACATAATGACTGAGTTTGTGGTTGGTTATAGCTGCCAGGCTTCCTGGAACAAGGAAGATATGGGAGGAAGGTGCCCACACTTGCTCCAAAAGCTCTAGTAATATCATCCCCAAACCAGCATATGTGAAGTTTGATCAGATTGTTGTCTCTGAAGGGAATCATAGAGGAGAATTGAGACAGGACCATGGAGAAAATGGTCATAAATTACTTTTGAATTTAGCTATTAAGAATATACTATTAGTTATTTTTCTGTGGAAAACTATCTGCAAAGTTCTCAGCATCATTTCTTTATTTAGTATACTGGTCTTTTGTCTGGAGTACAATTTTTATTCATATTTCCAACACAGCATATTGCACAAAGATTAAATAGAAATAATAAATATATATTTTTACTCATTAATTACAAGAGTAATTAATATACTTCCATCTGTATGTAGATTGAAATTTTTGTATTTTATTCCTTTTTGTATTCCTACAAGTAAAATGACAGCTGAGCATGTACTAAATATTTCTGTGCTATTTGTTACTGAATTATAGTAGCAGAAAATTTTCATATTACTTTAAAATCAAATTTTGTATTTAGCCTGTGAGCTTTTTTATATAATCTTTGCAGAAAAAGTGTAAAGAAGATGGGTGGACGGGGCCAGAGAGATAGCATGAAGGTAGGCCGCTTGCCTTGCATACAGAAAGATGGTGGTTAGAATCCAGGCATCCGATATGGTCCAGGATAGATTTCTGAGTGTAGAGCCAGGAGTAACCCCTGTGAGTCACCAGGTGTAACCCCCAAGAAACCAAAAACAAAAAAAAAGAAGAAGAAGATAGGTGGAACAATTAATATACACTTAAAAATGTTGATGAGAAGATGTTATTAGCCAGACAAAATTAAATAGAAATACAATATTTGCATGATGCTGTGAGACAATTTGTTGAAATCATGGTATTGCACACAATAGACAACTAAAATT
The DNA here is from genome assembly GCA_004027635.1 of Crocidura indochinensis. NCBI lineage: Eukaryota > Metazoa > Chordata > Mammalia > Eulipotyphla > Soricidae > Crocidura > Crocidura indochinensis. The sequence goes on along the minus strand of PVKC010014435.1, from coordinate 8,155 downwards.
ACAAGTTAATTGGAAATAAACTAATAAAACAAATCTACTTTCAAATGAAGGCCAAATTTACATTTCTTTCATTTTAGCAAAACATGTTCTTCACTTAAATCATCATCATTTAAATTAAATGGGTATTTTATGTTTTCTTTCTTCCTCCTTAATCAAGTTACTGACATCTATAGAAGCCTGCCTTTGCAACTGAATTCAGGTAAATGAAAGTCAATGTGAATGTATAATTTTATATTACCTGTTGTGTAAAATAAAGAATTATGATTTAAATATAATTAAATATTGAAAAAAGTCATGACATATTTTTTGCATCACAGAAGATTGAGACCTAAGAGATAAAAGAATTGGTGAGGTGCTTGTCTTAAATGCAGCTGAGCTGTCTTATCTCCCAGCACGAGGCATGATCCCAGATTAATACTAAGAGTTTTCCCAGAACACCGAGCCACGAGTAAACCCTGAACCCTACTAGATGAGTCTCATACACCAAAACCCAAAACAACAGCAAAAAAAAAAAAAACCTTATGTTTTGAGAGATCTCTCAACTTATGCATGAGAGACAATACTGACGTTAAGATGTTTGTCTTGCATGTAGCTGATCCTAGTACTATAACCAGCACTACATATGGTCCCCTCATCATCAGAAAGATTGATTCTTTGTCAAAGAGCTAGAGATAAGCCTAAATACACTTTAGATGTATTAATAATGAATAATATTAACCCAGTTAGGATAGCATTATAAAATTGTTTCACTGGATAATATTTTTTTCCAAATATCTCATATGCAGTTTTCATGGAATAGTCAGATTGTATGGAAGTCAATGAGTAATAAAGCAGTAGATTCTCATACTTTTTTTTTTTTGCTTGCATGTTTTGTTTTGGGGCGACACCCAGTGACACTCAGAGATTACTCTTGGCTATGTGCTCAGAAATAGCTCCTGGCTCAGGGTATCATATGGGATGCAGGGATTGAACCCAAGTCTGCCCCTAGGTCAGCCTCGTGTAAGACAAATGCCCTACTACTATGTTATTGTTCCAGCCCCTATTGACATATCATTCATTCTTGAAAATTATCCGTAGTTTTGAAATTAGTATCACAACAATAAACTAAATGTTTAACACAATATTTTAAAAATGTTTCTATTTTAATTGTAAAAGATACAACTGACTATAAAACAATCATTTTATTTTTAACAATGGTTTAATAGGAAAATTGTGATTTCATATGTTTTGTGATACTTATGTTTATTATGCATAATTAATATAATGTATATATATGTTTATTTTCATTTTGTTTTTGCACCAAACCAAGATCAAATCTGGGTCACCTGAATGCCAACCACTACCCTAACTAGTGTACTATTGCTCAAACCCCTTTCCTCAAAATATTTTGAAAAAGTATTTTTAGTACAATTATCTGCATAATTAGTGTTCAGTTTAGAATACAGAATAAAACAACTGAAGTTATCTAGGCATTATTTCACTAAGGTTTTTTTTTTCTTTTTCTTTTTTGTTTTTGGGCCACACCCAGTGACGCTCAGGGGTTATTCCTGTCTATTCGCTCAGAAGTCGCTCCTGGCAGGCACGGGGGACCATATGTGGAACCGGGGGATCGAACCGCGGTCTGTCCTAGGTTAGAGCAGGCACCTTACCTCCAGCGCCACCACCCGGCCCCCAAGGTTTTTTAACTTCAAAAATGCATTTGTCATGTATACATGTCAGATATACAGATATGCTTATCTTGTGATTGAGAGAATGGGGATGGAAACACTTTGCCAAAGGTAGGGCAATCAAGTTTCAATCTGAAGCAAACAGAAAGAATTAGGTGAGTTGATGTTCAATTTCATCTTTTAGCACCGATTTGCCTTAGGCATACTCTGATTATCTATAATTGTAAAATCAGACAAGTGTAACTGTGCACACAGATTTGTTTTTATTGCACATGTGTGGATTACTGGAAACACTGGTTGTTTAGCAAAGCATATGATTTATCTAAAACAAATGTGGTGCTTTTCCTTCCCCAATGTAATTCTAAATGGAAAAATATTCATTCCCCCACTTGCTTACAACTGAAATTGTTATTAGTAGCTAAATAAATATAATGTAATTATCAACATACTCAGGAAACAAAAATGCTATTTTTTCTTTGATTTCCTATTGCCTCTGGACCTCACCAAGAGGTGCTACTCCTGACTCTGAACTCAGGTATTACTCCTGGTGGTACTAAGGGAGCCATATGAATTGCAGAGAATCAAATCAGGTTCATCATATTCAAAGCAAGCATTCTATTTGCCCCCAAATTCCATATATCAAGATTTATTTAACTCAAGGGTCCTCAAACTTTTTAAACAGGGGTTCAGTTCACTGTCCCTCAGATTGTTGGAGGCTGGACTATAGTAAAAACAAAAACTACGATCAAATTCCTATGCAAACTGCATATATCTTATTTTGAAGTGAAGAAACAAAATGGGAACAAATACAGTATATGGCCCGAGGGCCGTAGTTTGAGGACCACTGATTTAACTAATAAAAATATTATGACAATTAATTACATAAATATGTATATATAATTAATGTTTCACATTGTAATGTTTGGTAAAATATGTTTGCGCTTATAATATATTCATTATTATAATGTTTTATTTATTCTTCTCACATTTTTCCTCTGCAACCTATACCCATGTTTCTACAATTTTCTGTAAGGATGTATAACACGATTTTATGTGTAACATAAAAGCAAGATTTTACAATAAAAAATTTTTTTCATTAAAGAATATTTAACTAGAAACATTACCCCATTCTTCAATTATTCAACAGCAAAGCAAAAGTAATACAGGCAACAAATGTCAGTATTATTCTACTGATAAAAAGAATAAAAATTCCGTTCATCATAGACCAGTTATTATAAAATGTCTCAAGACACTTGCCAGAAAATTCCTGCAAGTTTTTTCATTCTATTATCATTGATAACCTCACAATGTTAGTGAAAGGGAGCAATGTTAATTTCCCAGTTATCCTCTGGGTAAACATAGCTTCTCGTTCTAACATTAATTGTAAACTTAAAATTAAATAGTCTAGAGTTATTTAAAGGAGCAGACAAATTTATGTTATAAATATATATAATATATATAAATATATATAAAAATATATATATAAAATATTCTATTTTTTTTTTATTTTTGGTTTTTGTGTCACACCCGGTGGTGTTCAGGGGTTACTACTCAGAAATCGCTCCTGGTAAGTACAGGGGACCATATGGGATGCCGATATTCAAGCCACCTTCTGTCCTATGTTGATTGCGTGAAAGACAAACACTTTACAGCTGTGCCATCATTCAGGTCCTAGAAAAATACACTTTTTGTAGAGAAGTATGGAATAAAATTCAAGTGGAGGCATAGACAAACTTTATTATCCTACCTTTGTCCTTTAAAAGTATCTTTTCCATGAAATCATATGTGCACAGCACAATTTATGAATCTTTTGAAATACAATTCATTGTTTAAAATGTAGTATGCTAATAGAGGAGAATTTTAATATTTTCTGAGTTTTTTTGTTTCAATTAACACTTCATACTGTCTTTCAAAGTGGTTAAAACATTCTGTCGTTTAAGACAAAGACATTTTAAAAAATTCCAATATCAGGTTCTAAATCTTGGTGAACATTTTTTGAACCTTGTGAATGACATTCTTAGTGCTCTGTGATCTTAGTACATGAAAGGAAAAGCCAGAGAAGAATGCTCTATCAGCTAATTCTTACATTTTACTTTCACACCCATGGGAGACATTCTCATTTTGGCTGACAGCTGTAAATTATTATAATCACCGTATGATATCCAGTACTTGCAGTTTGCTGGCCACTTTGTCAGCTGTATTGACATTTGATAGCCAGGATATTCCTAAAAGGACTTTTCAGGGAGAGTTGTACTTTTCTTTTTTCTGTTCACTTGATGGGATACTGTTGTAGGACACTCAAATTCTGCTAAGTAAGCAACTAAATCTTGTCAAGAACAGTTCCATTGCAATCAATTATTCTTGTCTATAAGGACATTAGTCTATAATATATGAACAGTAAACATTTTCACAGAAATGTTGTATTAAATAGGACCCAAAGAACATTGAAGCATTTAAAAGTTTTGCATCTTCCTTCATGAATTACTTAATACTAAATCATACTTTTCTCTTCGAATATATACCAGAGTAGAGAATAGCTCTCCCAGACAACTTTGAAGTTTTATTTCCACCATTTCTCAAACTTATTGCATACAATGTATATCTTGGCAAATTTTATAAGTGAGTTGTAAAAAATAAAATAGGGCAAGATTTTTATCATAGGCATGTTAGAAACTTTGCAAATTTGTTTGTTCAGTTCTCTCATTTTACACTTATTCCCATTATATTTTAAATGGAAGAACTTTAATAAGCATAATGTCTGATGTAAACTTGTACTTGCATAAGTCATGATATTAATGTTAAGACTAATACTATATTGACTAGTTGAAGCTCTGAACGTTTTCTTTTGTTAATTTTATTCTGAAACCATTTATTAGGTGGGCATACATTTAAAGTGTCCCGAATAAGTATTTTTTGGGGGGGCCACTCAGGGGTTACTCCTTGCTCTGTGCTAGGAAATCAATTCTGGCAGGATCGGGGAACCATATGAGGTGCCAGAAATTGAACCCGGTTTTATCCTGAGTCTGGTAATAAGCCCCTAAAAATCACTTTACCTTTTTTTTTTTCACTTATTCTGAGTTAAGTAGCATAAGTAACCTTAATTTCTTCAACCCTAACACTGAGGTAATATATGTTAAAATCTGAGTACAAAAAGTAGCTGAAAAACAGTATGAAAAAAAAATAGAAGCTTGGCTGTTTTAATAAGAACCAAAAAGCTGCTCAACACCCCTGGCCAAAATGCATTTTCTCTAGTGATTATGTGTGATTTCTTTTGCAAAACACTAGCTGAGCCCCATCACTCTTATTTTTTTTCAGGTTTGCATTTATAATCTAGAAATTTAAATGTTCATCACATTCCAATTCATTCTAATAATTTTTTGGTATAGTTCCCCTGAAGTCCATTTTTTTTCTCAGCTCTGTTCAACATAAAATATTTTATTACATACAGCTCAGTTTTTGTGCACATTTTCACTGCTTATAGACTTTGGGGAGGGGGGATGGCAACACGGGAAGCACTCAGGGATTACTCCTTGTCTGTGCTCAGAAATTACTCTTGGTAGGCTCAGGGAACCAATAGGATGTTGGGAGTATAATATAGGTCAGTCCAAGATTGGCCATAGTCAAAGCAAAAGACCTGCCACTGTGCTATCACTCCAGCCCTGTACCACTTGTTTTTTTTGGGGGGGGGTGGGTTTTGTTTTGTTTTGATTTGGTTTGGTTTTTGGTTTTTGGGTCACACCCGGCAGCGCTCAGGGTTACTCCTGGCTCCATGCTCAGAAATTGCTCCTGGCAGGCACGGGGGACCATATGGGGCACCAGGATTCGAACCGATGGTCTTTTGCAAAAAAAGGCAAACGCCTTACCTCCATGCTATCTCCCGGGACCCCTGTACCACTTGTTTTTACAAGTGGAAGCTTTAGTTTGAGTTTTATTCCTTAACTGTATATGTTGATTTACTGTAGCATTAATTAGCTGCATGTTCTTTCTTTATGAAATAGATTTTCACTTTCATAAATTACATGTGTTATATTAATCTTTATTTTTATTGGATTCCATTATTTTCTCTATGCCCCACTATTATTTGTTATACTGTATGACATCCATCTAGATACTGTATCCATTTAGATACCTTTCCCAAACAAAGAATACCAAAAATAAAAATCTAATTATAAGCAATACACTAAACAGAATTTATATAAAATAAATTTTGAAACACCAATAGACATCGAAAAATGCTAATCAGGGGCTGGAGAGATAGAATGGAGGTCAGACACTTACCTTTCATGCAGAAGGTCGGTGGTTCGAATCCCGGTATCCCATATAGTCCCCCGAGCCTGCCAGGAGTGATTTCTGAGCATAGAGCCAGGAATAACCCCTGAGCACTGCTGGATATGACCCAAAACCAAAAAGAATAATAAAAGAGAAAAGGAAAAGAAAAATTCTAATCAAAATGCTCAAATAAAAATTATGTATGTAAAATGCATTTGTAGGGACCAGAGAGATAGCATGGAGGTAAGGCGTTTGCTTGCATGCAGAAGGTGGGTGGTTTGAATACCGGCATCCCATATGGTCCCTTGAGCCTGACAGGAGTGATTTCTGAGCATAGAGCCAGGAGTAAACCCTGAGCGCTGCCAGGTGTGACCTCAAATCAAAAAAAAAAAAAAGCATATGTAAGTAGTGACAACATTAATAGATGTTAGAATGCAGATAAAACTGCTCATATGTTACTGATAGGTGTGTGAAGTGTGTTAAAGCTATGCTGGAACAGTGTACCTTTAAGTATTAAACTCAACAAAATATAATAATCAGTGATCAACCTCTTAGTAAAAATAACTTATGTTCACATATATATTTATACATGAATGCTCTTAGAAGCATTTTATATTTTGTATTAGCTCCAAACTGAGAATAAATGAAATTTCTTCAAATCATGAATGTTTAAACAAACTGTGGTATATATCATGTCAAAACATTTTTCAACAATCTTGAAAAAAATTCTAACAGCCCATACACATCTAGACTGTACACAATGGAAATTATTCTAAGTTAAAAAGGATTATCTCAAAAGGATATATTCTGAATAAGTCCATGTGCAAAACATTCTCAAAACTAAACGTTTATGGAAATCCTAAATAGACTCTATATATGTGTTTATTTATTTTTTTATTTGTTTGGGGTCATAGTTTGCACAGGGCTTACACTTGGTTGTGCACTCAAGAATCAGTTCTGGTAAGCTTTGAGTTATATTAAGTGCATAAGGTAAAACGAGGTCAACCATGTGCAAAGCATGCATCTTAACTTGTACTATCTCTTGAACTTCATAAACAGGATTTCATTTACTAGACCTCAGGGATTGAGGACGATTGATGTAATGACTGTGCATATTTCTAACCATAAATAATTTCAGAGTCTTTGAGGTAAAGTTTAAGTTCCAGATTTTGTTGCTACTTAATTCTGCACATACATTTTGATTCTTAAAACTTCAAGCACATGCCAATGAAGTGTATGTATCACTAAACCTTTCAGATATGAATCAAATTTTGATCCAAATACACTAATTTTTGTTATTTATTCAAAGTTTATAAAATTGATTTTTTTTTGTTTGTTTTGTTTTGAGCCATACCTGGTGATGCTCCGGGTGTACTGCTTGCTGGCTATGTACTCAGAAATAACTCCTTGCTTGGGGGACCAAATAGGATGATCGTACAACAGTCTGTCCTAAGCTAGCACCAGCAAGACAAACACTTTATCTCTCTGTGCCACTGCTAGGGCCCCTAAAATTGTTTTTTTATTTTTTTTATTTTTTAAATTGGTTTTTTAAATAATTTTATTTATTTAATTTGGTAAAATTGGATGTCGATATTTCCCTGAATATTTTGTGAATTGTTCAAAATTACTTTAGAGCAGACTATAACAGAGTTAGTTTCCAAGCTTTAAATTAAATATCTAGCAATTTAATATTTTATATATATGTCATAAGGGTAAATAATTTCTAAAAATGAAATATGAACATGATATAGGGTATGAACATATACAAGTAAACTTTATAACGGGAAGGTTATAGATTCCAACTACCACTTTTTATATATTTTGATAGTGGTAACTTTATTGGTGAAAATCAGGCTTTAAAAATGCATCAAGTCATGCAATGAATATCACTATGCTTAGTTGTCATCATCATACTGCTGTACTAAATATTCTTATAGTAATTATTAAACATTTGTATTATATATAATACTTCTAGAATTGTCTTTTGAGATCCTGGTGCTCAACATTAGACTAACTTAACTTTCCTTTACATTCACATAGTTTGCTTTTATAATAATTATCTTCTTATTTTTTAATTTAACTCCACAATCTTATCAAACATTGAACAATTTGTGCATTTTCTGTGAACACCATGTCAACAATTATCTTTTATATTCTTTCTTTAGCCTCGCATATTTTACAACTCCTGTGTTTGCTAGTTGTTGCCATTATTTATATAT
>PVKC010014434.1:0-21978 GCA_004027635.1 Crocidura indochinensis | reverse complement strand
CACAATATATTAACATAATCAAGATTTCTATAAGTAATAAACTACAGATATGTGTCTCATGTACAATCAAAGGTATTGTTTACCCCACTCACAGTCTATTTAGAGTTTTTATTGAAAATTACTAGATGTTGCATGTGTTATACAAGATTTCTCACAGTGTAATATTTCTTAAAAATATTAAGTATGCTTAGGAATAAACATGTAAACGTAGAAAAATTATGTGAGAAAAACAGAGAGAATCTAATGACATAGGGCAGACCTGAGAATAGTACATCATTTAAACAAATCTTTCTGGGGCTAGAAGAATAGTACAGTGGGTAAGTTTCTTGCCTTGCATCCAGTCAATCCCAGATTCAATCCTCAGCATCTCAGATAGTCTCCCAAGCAATGTAAGTAGTGAATCTTGAGCACAGAGCCAGTAGTAAATCCTGAGCATTTTCACTGTGGCCCAAACCAAATAATAAGGTTTGCTGCAGTGTGTTGAAAACTATTGCCAGAGACAGTACTTATTCATTATAACTGAGAACAACAATTCTGTGGGGAAATAAGTGATAAAATGCTCATGTTCTGGGCCAGTGAGATGACGCTAGAGGTAAGGTGTCTGCCTTCCAAGTGCTAGCCAAGGAAGGACTGTGGTTCGATCCCCTGGTATCCCATAGGTCCCCCCAAGCTAGGGGCAATTTCTGAACGCTTAGCCAAGAGTAATCCCTGAGCATCAAACAGGTGTGGCCCCCAAAACCAAAAAAAAAAAGCTCATGTTCCAGCAATATAAGAATGAATAAAATTCATTCACTTCGATTCATATAGTTATTGGTGAAAACTTGAGCTTAAAGTAGTTAAGCATTTTTGCTTAGATGTGAAAATGTAGATTTCATACTTACTACTCTTTGTCTTGCCTAAATCACTTATCTAGTTTTACACAGTACATATCCACAAATGCACCAAAGAAATGCTTTTGACTCAATGCTTACAAAGTTTTAACCACACTTGCATTAACTTAATGATTATAGATTGTAGGTCCATAATTTCATGAGTTCTTGAAAACATACATATGACATAAAGTGTTCATAAATATATTATGCTAAATTATGTAACTGTAGCATGCATATAGATAGGTATGCAGGTAAAGTATTTTTTTTTTATTTTTGGGCCACACACGGTGACGCTCAGGGGTTACTCCTGGCTATGCGCTCAGAAGTCGCTCCTGGCTTGGGGGACCATATGGGAAACCGGGAGATAGAACCGCTGTCCATCCTAGACCAGCGCAGGCAAGGCAGGCACCTTACCTCCAGCACCACCGCCCAGCCCCGCATGTAAAGTATTTTTATCATTAAAGTCAAGATACAGAATATTTCTTTCAGCCATAAATTTTGTTTCCCTTTGAATCTTTTTTCATGTTAAGACATTTTCTCTAAACTAGATTAGTTTTGCCTCTGCTTAAACTTTAGATAAATCGTAATGAACTCTTGTTGTTAAAATCTTGTTGTTAAATCTTGTTAAAATCTCTTTGTTGTTCAAATGAATTTTTGAAATTTAACAGTGTACTTGTACATGCCAACAGTACTTGATAATCATGGTGGAGTCGTATTTTATTATAATTGTATTATATTAATTATTTATCATAGAAACATCACCATTTGCTTTGTCATGTAATAGAATTTTTGTAATTTGCAATTAACTTAATAACAAATATTATTATGAAATTTCTTGTGCTAGATCTCTTTCCTGATGTTGCTTTTATTATTCTTGGAAAAACAATTAAGGGAAATGTTGCTTTCATTGATAAACATACGTTTTACTATATAATAATTTATATATTTTTTTTGTTGTTTTTTTTGGACCACACCCGGTGATGCTCAGGGGTTACTCCTGGCTATTCGCTCAGAAGTTGCTCCTGGCAGGCACGGGGGACCATATGGGGAACCAGGGGATCGAACCGCGGTTCGTCCTAGGTTAGCGCAGGCACCTTACCTCCAGCACCACTGCCCAGCCCCATATAATAATATATTTTACAATATGAAATGCCAAAAAAATCGCTAAGCTTTTTTTTGGTATTATTTGAATTTTTACTCGCATTAATAGTAATGAAACACTGATTGTCCCTAAATCTTGTCAAACTTGTCAAAATTCTCAAGCTATTTCACTTTAGTTATTATTTCAATATTAAAGGTATCTATCCTGGCCAGAGTGATGATACAGCAGGAAATACATATTTGCCTTTTACACGACTGACCCATATTTGAACCCATTTAATCCAAGCTGACCCACATATGGTCCTCTAAGTCCTACATCATGACAATTTCAATATTTTCTTTATCGATTAATTTACTTTTTGTCTGGAGGCACTCATCTATGCTTCAGGGCTTCCTCTTGGCTCGGTGCTCAGAGATTACTCCCCGTAATCCTGAGCATACTACTTGTGGAACCAGGGCTCAAACCAGGCTTTGGACATAAAAGGCAAGTGCCCTATTTGCCATATAATCTCTCTGACCCCAAACACATCATGTTTAAGCTTGCTGATTCTATTTTCTACTTTCTCAAATCTCTGTGGACTCCTTCAAGGGTTTCCTTTATTTTCATTTCAATTACTGTGCTTTTTTGTTTTTAATTTTCACTTAGTTTCTTCCTGTAATTTTATATCTTTGTTAGGATTACACATAGTGATCTGGGCAATGCTCATGCGCTGATAGAATCTGCAGCCTCACACATGTAATGTATGTGTTCTACTTATGGATTGCTAGTTTACTGACAGTAAAATACATCAATAATTTGTTATTGTGTGACTTTTCCTTATACTTTTTATAGACTTTATTCCTTGTCGTGTATTCCTTGCTGAGTATTCCTTGCTGTGATGACTTTATTCATTATCTAGGGAACTCGTGTTTTGATAGAGATTTCTTTGAATCCAAGAGTGTAATATTAAGAAAAGAATGAAGGAGAGGAGGAAACAACACAAAACTTCTCAAAGTATTTGAAGATGGTTTCTATAATCTGGGAACCTCCTACATTATTTATCCAGGTTATACTTCCCCAGACACTGCCCTGAGGTGAAAACATTTCTCATGTTTTTTAGTGTATTTTTCTCTGTATATAAGAAGCTATAAAGAAGCTATAAAGCTATAAATTTCTCTTATATATAGGTGCTTTGAGTGTCTAATTTTTCTATGAAACTATAGTTTTTAGATCTGTTACAGTGATTTTCAAAACATTTTGCACTTGCAGACTTGTGAAAATCATCTAAATATTTCACATATTGCTAAAGCAGAAACAAAATAGTTCTTTATATTAGTTTTCTGTTTATATTTGCTACAAAATACTCTACAGTTAATTACAATTAAAATAACTACAAATTGAGCGAGTAAAAAATAAAATGTCTTAAATTTCTAATAAAGCAATATTTGGCTCAAATAACACTAGTGTGAAATATCTCTGTTTTTTTGCTAAGATATTTGATAACCATATCTGCAGAGCTATTTCAGTGAGATGAAGTACAATCACTTGGTTTCATTTTTGATTTTTGTCACTGACAAAAGTGCTAAAAAAGTCTTTTCAAATAAATAGGTAGTCAAAAATACAACCAAAAGTAAGATTCTGTGACTGTAAGATAAATAAGCATTTCTACTTTAAAGATAAGAGAATTGTTGCATTTTATTTCTGGAATCATAGGAACTTTATCAGGTTTTCTTTATCATAAGGATTTTAAGCATGCGTGTGTTTACATCTTCCATAAATATATTATTAAATTTGAGGGTATTTGTATAAATTTCCTAATTTTCAGGGCAATTCTGATTAATATTTTGGGGTGAGACATTAATGGTAGAGAGTACCTTCCATGTGTGAGGCCCTGGTTAAATCCTACCACCACCAAAAAAAATTAAAAAATAAAAAATAATGATGACATATTTCAGTTAGCATTCTTAGATACTGGCTTAATATATTGAACATTTCTTTCCTGTTGAGTCATCAAAATAAAACATTGCTGCCAAAATGAAAACATAGCTATATTTCCTCTTATGTAGGATCATTTTAAAAGGCCAGCTTGCTTTTTTTTAAACTCATATACTTTATTTCTTAGTATATAAATATCATACAAACTCCCTGAAGTGAAATATTCTGCTTATTCAGAAGGTTAAACAGGTCCATCATATACACCACTTAGCCATCCATTTGTCCTCTAACAAAGGCCATCAAGAACAGCTTCAATCGCACAGAAATTGTTTCACTTCTCTTGTTTCACCCAATTGTGAAAGAATCTTTCCTTTTGATAGTTACCTCACTTCTTTATGGTGAAGGAGATATTGGTGCTGATGCCATAATCATACAAGATGTAATGAACAGCCTAGAGTTTATAGGCCTGCTATAAATTTATTTATCTTTTTCACTGCATTATTCACAATAGTACTTATTTCAATAGAAAGCTGTTTTGAACCTTTGTACTCTCGACGCATCAAAATACAAAAAAAAAAAACACTTGTGAATAAGAAATAACCTATTTTGTAAGCAAAATGCAAAGGTTTAGTTATATTCAAAGTAACATCTGTCCAAACTCAGATGTAGTCGATTTTACTTAATTTAATCTTAATTTAAACTACTCATCAAGAACACTTAGAATCCCTAAAGTAGTGGTCTATCCAGGGACATCAAGACAAAAATAAGATATAATTTTGGGGCTTGGGGAAAATGCCTGACACTACTCAGGGATTATTGCTGGCTCTGTGCTCAGAAATTACTCCTGACAGGCTCAGGGAACCATATGGTATGCCAGGGATCGAAGCAGGATTAACCAAATACAAGGCAGATGCTCTACCTTGCTATCTCTCTGGCCCAATAATATTAATATTTTTTACTAAAGTCTTTATCCTAGGGACCAAAGAGATTGGAGAGGAAAGTAAAACACTTATTTTACATGTAGCTTGTTGGAACATGACCCTAATTCAAATTTCTAGTACCACAAATGGTCTCCTGAGCACAATCAAGAATCACTCCTGACTTAGAAGCCAGGTTTAATCCTTGAGCACCACTGAGTGTGGCCAAAAATATCTAGATTGACAGACAGACAGACAGACAGATGGATAGACAGGTAGATTATAGATAGATATATTAATTGATAATCTTCATCTTTTTCTCAGGAAACAAAATAGAATAGCCTGGTGACTGCTCATGTCAGTTGATTTATCAAAAGGAAGCGCAAAATATCTCAATTTCTGTAGCTCTCTACAACATGCTTTTCAATAACTTTCACATGTTATTGAATGTCAACAAGATTTTTTTCTTAATGGTCCAAAAAAGCTATAGGCTATATAGTACTTTAGCAACTTAAGTGTCCAAAAATCCCCTGAATGATATTTAAGATAAAAGCTTTTCTCACTCAATGACAGTGAGTGCTATTTTCTTTCCAGGTTTTTAAAGAATAACTAAATATGAGAGATAAAGCAGCAAGTTGTCAACATCATGCTCACTTATCTTTTTCGGAATTTTTGTCTGTTTTTTCACACATGCAAAAAAAATTCCACTCGTATGGCTGCTGTCCTTTGTACAAAAATAATGACTTATTTGGAAAGACTTTATGAAATTGCCGTTTGATGTCATTTCTGAACACACACTGGGTCATTGTGATAATTCACTAACTTCCAAGGGATGGGATAAATTAAATGAATTTTCCCTTTTTTTCTGATTTCTCTGGCACATTCCAAAGTATCAATGAGTCTGGAGAGAATACCAGGAAGGGTGCTTGCCTTGCATTCAGTCAACTGAAATCCTAGTTCAGTCCCTAGTTTATAGTCTGAGAACTTCCAAGAGCTATGACTGAGTGCAGAATCAGATAATAAAAGAATAATAATTAATTAAATAATAGAATAATAGAAGTCCTAAGCACTACTGGGTGACACCAAAAAGCCAAACAAATAAGAATCAAAATAAATGCATTGTTTTTTGGGGGTTTTTTTGGGGTGGTTTTTTTGTTTTTGTTTTGGTTTTTGGTTTTTGGATTTTGGGTTTGTTTGTTTGTTTGTTTTTCGGACCACACCTGTTTGATGCTCAGGGGTTACTCCTGGCTAAGCGCTCAGAAATTGCCCCTGGCTTTGGGGGACTGTATGGGAAGCCGGGGATCGAACCGCGGTCCTTCCTTGGCTAGCTTGCAATGCAGACACCTTACCTCTAGTGCCACCTTGCCGGCCCCAAATGCATTGTTTTTTCCTTCTTTCTTCTAACTTTGAAGACTCTGCTTACTTTTGGTATTATCATTGCTTTCCTCCTGACAATTGGTCTTGCTTCTAAATGTTATTAAAAGGGTTTTCTGTTTCAATTTTTCATCTCTGTGTTTGGGTCTCAAGACGACAGAAGAAATAATTTGCTTTCTGAAATAATACAACACAGTATTGGCCCGACAATATTCACCATATCCTCAGAGCTTTTCTGCTCCGTGCCACTTTTTCAGTGTGTGCAATCCACATGCTGAGGCACAAAAACTTTATATGAAACAACCAAGAATTTTAGGAGCAGACTCCCAAGCTGTGTTCAAGAGAGCTAGATTGTTCTTGAGGCTTTTTTTCTGGCATTGTGCTCAGGGAAGACACCCCGTGGTACCCTGGGACCTTATGGGGTGGCAGGATAGAACTTGAATCAGCAGCTAGGTAACCCTTAGTACCACAGTACTCTAGCAATATTGCATCCTCAGATCCTAATTGGTATCCTAGTTGGTTAAAAATTGCGAGGAAGAGGGCCAGACAAGCACAATAAATGAGGTTTTAAGGGTGACCCAACTTAGTGGTTTTTAGGGCCTCACTGGACAATGCTGAGTTACATGGAAAGTATGAACATAATTTCTCCACAGAAAATTGTTGTTGACTAGCACCCAACTGCAAAGTAGCTGTGAACCAGTGGACCTTTCAACCATAATCCTTTATTGCAAACTATGTATTGATTTCCCAACTAATAACATATTCTTGCAAGACCCAGGCATGTGGTCAACCTGGTTTGGTATCTAGCATGCCAATGATCATTTCTGATATTGAGCCATAAAAGTCCCCTTGCATGGTGAGTTTGGTCCCAATAACAACAAAACTATGTTTATATTACCCATTAGATTTAACTAAAGAGAAAATTATCAAAAGTAGCTTACCATAAAAGTTGAGATAAAGGCATAAAATACTAAAAAGTATATTAAGGAAGAATAATATATTCATTATGAACTGATAAATGAGCAAATATGCATCTTTACATACTAAGCCCTCAGTCCTAAAAAATCTTCACTTCTCTTCTTCCCTCAGGAAAATAATCTTTATTGAAAAATTACACAGAGTATATACCCAATTTTCTAGCTGTATTCTAGGCAAGGATGAAATAATTCTAGGCTTATTTGAGCAAATGAGACTGGATAGAACTATATCCAGCTTTCAAATTCCAGGTTGGTGAGTTTTCCATGTGTCTCTCTCTGTTTTCATTTTACTTTATGAGAAAATAGTGTATATTCTGGATCCAAGAAAGCTGTAAATATTAGGAAAGTTTAAGTTAAAGGAATGAGTTGGGAGAACACAGAGAGAAGCCAAGAGAAAGAGGGAGACAACATTAGATGAAAGGAATGAGACTAAACAGAGCTGAACTTGGATATCTCAGAGCAGGTCAGCGTGTATTAATTCTCCAATATCCATGAACCAGAGTGGAGATACTTCAGCAGTGGTCAGTATGAGGAGACACAAATTACCAAATATCTCCACCTGGCAGATAGCAGATAGATGCCACTAAAACTAGAATTAATAAGAAAGAAATTACTATCACTAACCAATTTGTTTAAATGTCTTTGGATAAAATATAAATCAAAATGTTGATACTGGAAGAGACTTTCAAAAATTTAAGTTGATTCCTGGGGGAAATATTGCCTTATTTTTTTGCATAGTTGAGTACTTGACCTTTAAAATTAAAAATATTTTAAATAGGGGCCCGGGAGATAGCATGGAGGTAAGGTGTTTGCCTTTCATGCAAAAGGTCATCAGTTCGAATCCCGGTGCCCCATATGGTCCCCCGTGCCTGCCAGGAGCAATTTCTGAGCATGGAGCCAGGAGTAGCTCCTGAGCACTGCCAGGTGTGACCCAAAAACCACAAAAAATATATTTTTTTAAATAAATATTGAAAATTGTCTATCAAAATTTGTTTTCATGTTCAAAAAGTTTGGCAAAGTTAAGTAATTTGCATAAATTTGACCCATATAATTATCAGAAGAGCTCAGCAGTATATCTTCTACTTTTGATTTCTTTCTTATTTCTTTAGGTCTACAAACTAAATTTCACTGTCACTGTGCAACTCATATTTTTATTCTGCAAATAATGAAGGTTTTATGAGTAAGCAACTTTGCATCTTTTCTAGTTTTCAATTCATATTAAAAATATGCCATCAGGATATTAGACGTAACTTCTGCTTCTGGGTTTGCTAGAGGCAAAAAAAAAAAAGATGCTTGATTAGTAAGACAACTTAGGACAATTAATAAAAAAAATAGCTTTTGAATATTTTATCATCAATCAATCTAATATATACTTTCAAGGTAGGTGAAAAAATCAATTTAAAGTAATTCTGACTTTCAAGTTTATTTTGTCTAATATGGCACGGTTATTGCAACTATAAATAAATTGCATCAGACATTTTACTAGATACTGTTTCAGACTTTCTTTTATTATATAAGTACTTCAAAATTTAATGTTAAACTGATAACTCCAAGGAAAAATGAATAAAACACTTTGTATCATTCTGATGCTTTGCTCTTTTAGACAAAGAAACTTCCAAAAACAAAAACAAAAAAATTCCAAGAGTAAAAAATGTAAAAACTTTGTATACATCGTGTTGTGTGTTCTACATTTTATGTCAGAAGAATTTTCACGAGTTTTAATAATGTTCACTTGCTAGCATTAATTTTGACATTTTCTTACCTGTAAGCTTCACAAATTGGCAAACATCAAGCCTGTTCTAATCATTCTTACCTAGAATTAATAAATGGTTACGTTTGCTATGTACTTACCATTCATTAATTTAATTATCCTTTGGAATATTTCTAGATAATCACCTACTCATTCTATTAATCACAAGAACCATAAATTACATTGAAGTGAAATTAACATTTGCAAAGGATTTTTATAGCCATTAATGCATTTGATATTCAAAGCAATCTACTAAGGGAAAAATGACTTTAAAAATACAGATAACTATATTACCCAAAAATTGATATTGATAGAAAAGTTTAGTTCTCATTCTCAATCAAAGATATGTAAAAGCTTGGAATTTTAATTTATCAAAGTTACATTGTAGCATATATGGTCCAACTTAAAGTAAACTTAAAGTAAAGGATTTTATTTTTGAGAACTATTTTTAGTATAAATAGTTTACAAATGTAAAGTGCTAAAAAGGCACAAGATAATGTTATTCATTTACAGATATGAAAAAAGTATGATCTTAAATATACTGCAAAGAAAGGTCTATCACAAAGTGTCTTAATTCCACTGTGGGTTTAAGATAATATCATAGAAAAATAGAAATTAGATACAACTTGTCATTCCATCTTTGTAAATTGTCCTTAAAGTGAATTGGCAGTATTAGGTTGTAATAAAATCAATAAAATAAATAATATAAACTAAGACTCTTCTGGGCATACTGTTTCCAAATAAACATTATATATGTGCATAAAAAGTTAATTACAGCTGATATTTGCAGGTAGATGGGTGCAGAGCAAGGGTGGGAGGTGGAAAAGCTGGCAATGAGCTTCTTAGAAAGTAGAAAAAAACAAGATGTGATCTAAAGAATTTACTCAGTTCCCAGTACTAAGTATTCCACAAGTAGATTTGCCTACATCTGACCTTGGGATATGTAATTATTTTCTTTTACTTTTATAAGGTATCCTCATCTCTCTTCCCTATAGGAAGAATATATTCTCTCTCCCTCTCACTTCTCTCTATATATCTCTTTCTTTCTAATCAACAAAGATTTCTATGAGCTAAAGTTCAAAAATAGATGTGATCTTTTTTAATCATTTCTTAACTTTATATTTTCTCAAAAAATTATTATAATTCAGTCCAAATCATGTTTTTGAAACTCTCTCTTTTTTTTTTCAGTTGTGGTCAGACCTGGAGATAATCAGGACCTATTTCTGCAGTGCTCAGGGAACTGTATATGTTGCCAGGAACATTCAAACCTGGGTCAACCACAGACAAGACAAGTAAGTGCCTGACCGCCAGTATTTTCTCTCTGACCCTTGGAATTTTTAGAGCCATATGTATTTGAAAATTTAAATGCTTTACAGTTTCAGAAAAGCAATGCAACGCATAGTCTATTTCTTTAATACCCCACTGAGGCAGCAATACCAAATCAAGCATATGGACATTTGCATAATAAAAAATGAATAGCCACTATAATTATAATAAATACATTGATGGAAAGTTTTGAATATTTTAATTCGGGTCATTTGGGCACAAGATGAATTATTAAAAAGTTTTTTAAGATATTTGCAATTGTGCCAGAGTAATATAATTATATTAATGGTATTGTAGAATCACCAACGTTTTCCACAGGTCCTGCCAGGCTGCAGTTACTGTACTGCAGTAATCTACAAGGTTGTCAGGCTTCTCCGGGTTAATGCAGTAAGCTGCAAGTGTGCCTGCTGCTTGGCTACGGCTGATCTGCAAGGGCTCAAGGCTACAGGGCTCAGTGCTGCAAGGTTCACAGGGGCTCATGGGGCCCAGCTACTAGGTGGGGCCAAGAGCCTAAAGAAGGATGCAATTTTCAGCAACTGCCTGCTGGGACTGAGAGAGGAGAGAGAGAGAGAGAGAGAGAGAGAGAGAGAGAGAGAGAGAGAGAGAGAAGATAGAGGGAGAGAGAGGAGACAGAAAAGAGGGAGAGAGTAAAGATAGAGGGAGAGAGAGAATAGAAGGAGGATGGGAGAGAGAAGGGAGAGAAAGGGAGAGATAAAAGAGAGGGAGAAAGAAAGGATAGAGGGAGAGAGAAAAGAGGGAGAGAGAAAGTAAAGGGAGAGAGAGAGGAGAGAGAGGAGACAGAAAGAGAGGGAGAGAGTAAAGATAGAGGGAGAGAGTAAAGATGGAGAGAGAGAATAGAAAGAGGGAGGGAGAGAAAAGGTAGAGAGAGGGAGAGATAAAAGAGAGGGAGAAAGAAAGGATAGAGGGAGAGAGATAATAGAGGGAAAGAAAATAGGGAGAGAGAATGTAGAGGGAGAGAGAAAGAGAGGGAGGGAGAGGGAATTGAAAGAGAGGGAGGAAGAAAGAATAGGGAGACAGAATAGAAAGAAAGGAAGGAAGAGAGAAAAGAGGGAGAGGGAGAGAAAAGAGGGAGAGGGAGAGAGAATAGAGAGACAGGAAGAGAGAATAGAAAGAGCGAGTGAGGGAGAGAGAAAAGATAAAGGGAGAAGAGAGAAAAGAGAGAGGGAGCGAGAATGGATAGAGAGGAAGAGATAAAAGATAAAGGGAGAGGGAGAAAAGATAAGGGAAGAGGAAGAGACAAAAGGGGGAAGAGAAAGACTGTAAGAGAGGGGGGGAAGGAGGGAGAAAAGATAGAGGGAGAGGGGAGAAAGAGAGAGAGAGAGAGAGAGAGAGAGAGAGAGAGAACCCAGTATCCTTTTTATTCCTCCTGTAGTCTGAGAAACGTTTAGATGCAAATTCACCCAGCAGTGGTGGCCAAGGGAAGCCCATAGTTCAAGTTCAATACAGAGAGATAGAGGGGTAGATATCAAGTAGGCAGCATCTCATCTATGCTTTAACTCCAACACCCTGGGAAGCATTGCTCTGATCACTATCCTCCAAAGGTCGACGTTTTCCTTTATAAAGCTGGCAAGACAGGGTACATGCCTAAGGGGTGTGTCCAGGGGACTGTCCATGTTTAACTATCATTACCGTGGGGGTATCCAAGGGGCATATCGTGTTTTGAATGTTTTAATTCAAAGTCTGTCAAGTTTGGCAACAAAATATGTTATTAAAAAGTTTTTTATTTTTCAGATATTTGCAATGGTGCCAGAGTAATATAATAATTATATTGCTGGTATCATTAATTGCCCATCTGCTATCAGTAAAAGTTCTCTGAGGACAGTGACCAATTTATGTCACACACTAAAGTCCTATAACTTTATAGCTAATAAGAATATTTTAAGTGAATGGATGAAGGCTTCTAAAAGGAATACTTAGGGGGAAAAAATGAGGCTGCTTCATCCATCACAATTCGAAACCAAGTACTGTTTATCTACTTTTCCAGCAGAGTCACAAGTAACAGAGGACTTCTCATCTCAGCAGACTTGAATGTCCTAAAAATTTATAGCATTCATAGATATTGAGATAAGAGCGACTGCAAATGTTTAATGTAGATGGAATCTGCAGAATCATAATAAAATGAAATGTCTTACATTTCCTCCTTTAAAAGGTAAAAATAGTTTTCCTCATGAACATTATCCCTTATAAGAACTCTTCATTTAATTTGCTCTACCTCTTTCTAAAGAATAGCAGCTTATAAACTGATGCCCCCCCACCAAAAAAAAAAGACAAGGAATAGGGGCCATCCCAATCTACAAATACATAGCAGGCTATTGAGGAGGATAAAATGGAAGGAAAGAATATAAGATTTAAATTGCATCCATTTAAAAGACATTTCTTAATACAAAATATCTCAGCTTTTTATGATATTGCCATTTTTGTATCGAATGAAATCCTAAGAGGTCACTTAAAACTCATAACTAATTCTTCCTAGGATATAAGGGTATGGGGAATGCTGTATGAGTCAGCTTAAAAAATAACACTTAAATAAGCAAAACTTGTAATGTGTACAGATTTTTAAAAATATTTTATCTTATGATATACTTGGAAGTGTATGAGAAATCTTAAGATGACATTATCCTTAAATTTTCAAGACAATCCTTCTTCACTCCCTTCCTTCATTTCTTTCTCTGTCCTTCCTTTGTCCTTTCTATTTTAAGATGCAGAAATTATACAAGATCTTCATTAATTATAGACTTAGAGGTTTAAGTTGAATTTAAAGGTTAATTTAGAGGTTAACTTAAGTTAAAGGTTTAAGACTTAGAGGTCTTGGGCATAAAAGTTTATTCTCCATATAATAAAAATTAATACAGGAAAAATAAGTCTTGGTTTCTCAAAAATTGTAGAAATTGATTACAATCCTTAATATGGTTGGGGTGTGGATGAATAGAAGCTACATCAAATAAAGCTTCCCAATAAAAGATAAAATATGTACAATTTGTGGTATAAAATTAGATATAAAGCAGTTGAATTTTGAGCACTCCTTTGTGTCAACAATAAAGAAAGAAACCTTCTCTTTTAGTCTATGAAAATTATTGTCTTACATTCATGCTTCTTGCTGTTACTTCCTGAAGAGCTTAGGCCAAACAGTGCCTCTGGGCGTGGTATGTATATAATGAAGTCACTAGACTTAAACATTAAATATTCCATATTCTTTGAAGAATATGACGATCATTATACTTAACAACTACTTATAACCCTTGCTGGAAAAGCAACTTTTAACTGAACAACTAAATTATATAATCTACTTTTGCCTTTCCTGTGACCACACCAACTTAAAGGAGGAATCCTCTCTCTGTAAAATAGATCTGATTCCATTATTTTCTACTAAAAACCACTCAGAAAGTATGTGATGGAAAAAATAGTTTAGTCATGAAGAAAATGGTCTTTGAAATTTGACCAGTGTGACTGGCAACTCCCAGAACAACATATTTGAACAAGCATATGATTAAAATTTTCAAAACCCTAACATAGCTTCGCAAAGTGATGAAAATACAGCCATAGTCAGACCAGAGTATGGCATCTAGTATAAATTCAAATGCATTAGCGGTTGTTATTATTATCACCGCTACTAATGGGCTCTATTGCTCATGTCATTCAATACAGTAATTTTTAAGCATCAATACACATTTAAAATTTCATTAGCACCCTTAAGCTATAATCACATTTGTCATTCTATTATTCAGTGCAGGAAGAATTGATCCCTGCTGTTCGTTACCTTAGAGCAAACTGCCTCGAGTTGTCTACGTGCAAAGCAGCTTATTTTCAAGTCAGCATCTGCAATTCAGTCCATGAAACTTATATTAGGGGAATTAGGGTTATTTTTGAATAAATGGGTAAGGATGAAATCATAGACAGTGAAAGTTGTTCCTATTATTTTCTGTGCTGTTCAAGTTTCTTCAAAGTTAAGATTGAATATTCCTGCTAATAAGCATTTATGCTTTTCTAAGAGACTTTTTGAATTTTGCCTTACTAGTTGGAAAGCATGTTGTTTTTGGACTAGAGAATAATGGCAAAGTCTAGAACTTCAATACAATTTCTCAGAGCCCTCATTTTGACATCATGATATGTAGGCCATGTCATGCCTAATAAGAGGGAAATATCTTTCTAAAAAAATGACAGTTTGGGCAGTCAGAGGCAAAGACTTTTCACCCTATCAACTGCCATGCATGCCTCTAATGACCTAGAATCCTCTTAAGTAAATATATATGTCATGTGGCCTAGTTTAGACAGAAAATTCTAATCACATGCAACAAGATTTTCAATAATAAATTCAGGAGTTTTCATCTGTTGCAGTGCTAAATACACAGAAATTAAATTTTAATTAGATGGGTATTATTTAATTAAATGTCACTACAGATAAAATCAGTTTCTACCCCAACATATTAACACATAAGACACCAGTTAAAGAAGGGTGTGAAAATAACTTCTCACAGAGAGAAGATGCGAAATTATTATATAGGTAGAATTCTGTTTCATATAGCATTAAATAGATTCAAAAAAATTAGTGTTTTTCAAACTTGCCTTAATATTCAGCTAATGAAGTTATTTTCTATATTAATTACAGTTGTGAACTATGACAAGACTTACTCCTTGCTTAATCTTGACTCAATAAGTTGATTCTATTGAACACGCAGCAACTCTTTGTTTTGCTTTGGTCAATTTTTCTATTAGATTTATAATGCTAATCCTTTCCTTTTAAGGTTTTTAAGGCAGCTAGATTTCAAACAATTTCTTTCCATTTTAGAGCAGGTTCATTTAATTTTTTCAGACCCACACAATTGCCTCATTCAGTGTACTTGATATTTTTGTGAACAATTTGTGATTGTGAAAACTGTCTTGGAGTGATTAGGCAACAGGTTCGAGACCATATGGCCTCCAAGTTCACAGCCAAGACTCCAGCTAAGCTTAACATATTGAAAGGCTACATCCCTTATATTTTACCATATAACCTTGTAATAGGATATAGTGGAGAAGATCAAATATATATTTGTACATATTCTATATTTACATAGCTTTATCCACTATAGAATTAAGTTCTGTCTATAAGCAGATATACAATCAACAAGACTATAATGAAATACTAGCTTTTAATACAAATTCACTCACAATCCTTATGTCTTATTTTTCTAAGTTTCTGTTTATTACGCTGATCTCTGGCATCAAATTCTTCCAATAAAGAGAAAAACCTGCTCTCAAAGTATTTAGAAACTTACAGGCTTTTGACATGAATTAAGGGAAGCAATACCTCCAAGAAAAAACTAAATAACTCTTTTTATCAAGGGTTATCTATCAGCAAATTTTATTTTAATTTCTGTCCTACTTCATGTCTTTCCATGTTTTTTCTTTTTTGTTTGTAATTTTTATTGTGGCCAAAGAGAGTTACAAATCTTTCACAGTGATATTTAAGGTACAGAGTGATAATGAACAAGGAGAATTCCTACCAAATAACTCTTATCTCAATTTTTCATCTAGTACATATTGATAGAATTAATACTGCTCTCAGCTTTCTCAGCTCTCATAGAGCAACATTAATTACTTAAAATGTTTTAGATAGCTCAAAATATTTTTGAAGCCCAGGTCTAGTAATAACTTGTGCTCTACCATTAACAATAAAAGTCAAGACTGGGGAGCCGGGAGGTGGCTCAGGAGGTAAGGTGCCTGCTGCCTTGCCTGCGCTAGCCTAGGACGGACCACGGTTCAATCCCCCGGTTCCCATGTGGTCCCCCGTGCCTGCTAGGAGCGACTTCTGAGCGCATAGCCAGGAGTAACCCCTGAGCGTCACTGGGTGTGGCCCAAAAAACAAAAAACAAAAAACAATCAAAAAAAAAAAGTCAAGACTGGTCTTAATGATTAAACAAAAGCACCAGAAATAAGAGAACAACAGGTCCTAAAACCTAAAAGATTTTATTCCTCTGTCTTTCAAGGGCCAACCAAAAAAGAGACAAAATGATCGATGAAAAAAATTATTGACTTTTTTTGTTGTTATTGAAATTTTGCAGCTATACTCAGTTGTGTACAAGGCTTATTCTGTTTGATTTCTATTGTTAGGTTTTTGGGGCTATTGTTGTTTTGTTTTGTTTTGTTTTGTTTTGTTTTTATTCTGTACTCCTAACTGGTCCCCAAAAGCTAGATTTAGAGCTCAAACTGTAGTTCCCTATATGCAAAGCAGTGCCTTATCCCAACAACTATTTCTTTGGAATTTCTAAACTCTTTCAGAACACTTTGTGCATCCCTACTGTGTCAAATATACCTGGCTAGATTCAAAGCAGTTTTATAATTTTCCAGTTTAAAACTAACTTCACTAAGTCTCAATTCCTCATCTGCTAACAATTTTACAATTTTGAAAGGCAGCTTAGCTTTCAGTATTGTCATCTTTCATGACCTACCTCGGGTGAGGGTTCAGCAAATGACAATTCCACTTTTCTATCAAATCATAAGAGAAAACATCATTGATTTGGGTTGAAGCTCACTGTCAAAGTTGAGAGTAAAACAAGAGATTCATTGGTTAGAATATAGGAAAACTTGAAGTGAAAATTAGGCTACAATTTTGTTGGAAATGTTATATTACTGATGCAATCGATGTGTATTATTCTAAAACACTGGAGTAAGATCTGCACTTCACTTATTCTAAGTTTTTTAAATAAAGACTTGTACAACCTATAGAAATTAGACTAATACACCTGAAGTTGAATAATCTGAGAAAAGCATATGCTTCTACAAAAGGGCTTAAGGGCCCTCTGTTTATCTTTAAGGAAGTGTTCCATAAAGTACATAACGTTGTGTGTCATTTTGAAACTGAGAGAGCACAAAGAAGTGGATAAATACAAATGTGTTACCAGAATGGATTCCAAACCAAAAATATATATATATATTGTCACATATGAAAAACAGTACATTTGTAGACAGATGCTTAAAATCTAACTACCCTCCCTAGCCACATATTTCACAGTATTCTTTTGAAATAATTGTTTTCAATTTAAATACTTGGAAAATTACAGTGGCATTCATTTATTCTCTGGCTTTTAAAATTTCATCACCCTTTCCCCTAAAGTACAGACTATGACTTAAATCTCCAGAGATAGTCACATTTGCATTATATATTGCATTAATATTTTCCTTACTTCCTTAGTCAATTTTTTAGAAACTAGGTACAGACATTCAATTCATAGTAATGTAGCTGGTGATTAATTATTCCATACCCCATATGGATTTTTATTGGCAAGCAGGATGTCAATGTTGAAAGAGGTCTAATAAGGTAGAGCACTTTGATATTCATTTGCCAAAAAATTGTCTTCCTTATTAATGGTTATACAGACAAAAAATGAGTTCTAAAGTTTCAAGCTGCATGTTTCTTTTTCAAGTCCCAATTTTTCACATGACATGCAATTTTCAAGTTGATTACTTAAGCTGGTTTTAAAAGAGTATAAGCAGAATAACTAATCCACTGTATTAAATGAGTATGAATTTAACAAAAAAATGTTATACATTTTTGTTCCAGAAATACACATCCAGTTGATATGCTTTCTTTCCTATTTCTCTACAGGTGTCATAGCCAGAAGAGTGATGGCAACTGGTGACAGAGTAGATAATGGGCAATGTTCAGTCTGACAGGGAAGACCTGAGAGTTTGGTGTTTGATTCAGACAATGCAGTGATGCTAAGGTTCAATGATATATAGATTCTGTCAAAGTCACACCCTACAGTGCTGAAGGGAGAGAGATCATGTCATGCCAGAGAGAGATCATGTTATGCCAGGGACATGATTTCTCTCAGGGCCTAGCACGTACTATATGTATTCTACCACTTGTTTTTCTTCCTGATCCTTCAGTTAAGGGTTTGTTTTTTAATATTTTAAACATAAAGGTATAAATCTAGCAAGTGTCAATAGATGTAAGTGTTCTTTAAGCAATAGCTCCTTATCTGAGTCTTTTTTTTTTCTATAGTAGTATGTGGAACGTCAAATCTATAATGACTGAGTCCAGATAGCACTGGAAAATCCTGGTATACTCAGTGTACGATAAATTGTAAAATGCACAATAGAGACCAGTTTGTCACAAGATACCTATGTTTTTCCCTCATTAGAAATAAAGACTTAGAAAAAGAGAAGAAAACATATTTATCTAAGCATCATCAATCAAATTAGAATATAATATCCCTTACCCTTTGACTTTTTCTTACAGATAAGTTGGAGTAAGATATACTTGACAGAAGCAGGTCACTAAGGTCTGATCCTGTCGTGCAGTCGAAATAATTACCTATGACTTCTGGGTAGGAGGAGAGAATGACACTCTGCCACTCTTCTATCTAGTGCTTTGAAATGTAATATGAGACATGGGTCTTTTATTTGGTGGTGGGGAGGGGACCACATTCAGAAGTGCTCAGTGATTACTCTTGACACTGAATTCAGAAATCACTCTTGGCAGTGCTCGGGGTACCCTATGTGGTGCTGAAGATTGAGGCTGGACTCAGTTGCATGCAAGGCAAAGAAACTTGACCTCTGCACTAAAAAGCTGGATCTTACATGTGGATCTTATATAGCCATCTAATGTAGTCAAGGATAGCTCTATTTTGAGCTTATTTAAGCAATGAGAATACTCTTATAATTCTGAGTTCTTGTATCAGCCCCTGATTAGTTACTTTCACACATTGAATGTATGCAAGAATTAAAACTGCTTAATCTTGCCTTTGATATTTTGGGTTGTAAGTCACAAACAGCTTAAACATATTCCTATGAACATATTCCTAATAGATATAGGAGATTAAAAATAAAAAGATATTTGATATTTTGGGTTTTAAGTCACAAACAGCTTAAACATATTCCTATGAACATATTCCTAATAGATATAGAAGATTAAAAATAAAAGAGAAAGCCACAAATACATACAAAAATATCAAGAAAAATTGAATCCCTCTAATGCAACATAAAAACTATGTGACTAAAATACAGGTGAATAATACATAGCAAATGTTTGATGCAAATTAAAACCATGTCTTTTTATTGTGATAGATTTATAGTATAGTTTAAATCAAAGAGAAACATGTCTCCTTTCTTTCCCCTAAGGACTGTTTTTGGATTCAGTGAAAATTGTATTTCCAAAAAATTCTAGCAGCATTCACCAATGTTATTTAAAATATCATTAAAATTTTATGCAGGTGGCACTGATCTATATAGTGTTATGATAACATGATCACTGTAGCAAAATTAGTTCTTCAAATCTATGTACATGGAATTTCTTTTCATTTCCTAGTGTCTTCTATTTTTACTTGTACTGCCTTTGTTGTTTTTTAAGTATTTGACATTTTGTGCAGTTGTAAACAGTAATTCTATAATTTTTCATTTGTTGTCATATAGACTAGAACAGATTTTTGTGTGTTAACTTTGTAGTATGCCACCTGATTATATTAATTTTTGTCTCTAATAGACTTTTCAATGGAATTTCTAGATTTTCTAAACCATTTTCGTACCATGTATAAGTAATAGTATATTAACTTCTTTTTCAATTTGGATCCCCTTTATTTATTTTTCTTGCCTATCATCCTAAATACAGTTATGACTCCAGTGCGTCAAATAATAATCATGGGAGTAAATATCACTTTCTTTGTCTGACCTTTGAGGAAACATTTTAATATTCTTACCATTGAAAATGGTTTTCTGTGAACTAATCATTCACAGTTAAGGTAACTTTCATCAACAGAATTTTTGAAATTTCTTATAAATGATACTATAGTAAGTCACAGTTGGGCAAGTGACAAAGCTCATGGTCAGGGTTAAAACCTTTTCTTCTCAGGAGCTGAAGATCTATGTTCAACATTATGTCTCCCAGCACCTTTGGAGGCACTCTTGCATAACTTTACTCAAGAAACACCTATGTTCATGTTCTAACATTAAACAAAACTGCCCATTTATTCAAGTATCTCTAGCAATGGCATCCAGGGTCCCTGGGCACTGCTTGGGAGGCTCCCCCCAAACTAAGTCAGGAGCTGGAATGATAGCATAGTGGGAGGGCATTTCCCTTGCATTTAGCTAACCCAGGAAGGACCTGGGTTTGAGTCCAGTCATTCAATATAGTCCCCTGAGCCTGCCAGGAGCTATTTATGAATGCAGATCCAGGAGTAACCTTTGAGCACCACCAGATGTGGCCCAAAAACAAAACTAAGTCAGTATACCTTAAGCAATTTGTGAATTAAGCCAAGCTTGATATTAATAGAACTTATCATTTAAAAGTTCATTATCTACATATTTTTGTCCTATTATATAGGCTGAAGGGCTTTAGAATGAACTTTTTTAAATTTGAGACATGATAATTTACTGAGTTTTGTGTGTACTGTTTGGGACCACTCTCAGGTTTTAACCTGGCATTGAACTCGGGGTTTACTCCTAACAGGGTTTTGGGAAGCATATAGGATACAAGAGATGGAACTGGGTTATATTCTACTATTATACCATCTCTCCAGTCTAGTTTAGTTACTACTTATTACTGATGGGGTTTCACACATACAATGTTCCTGCACCGCACCCATCCTCAGAGTGTCCACTTCCCTCCATCTCTGTCTCAGTTGCCCAACCTGCACCCCTGATCCTACAACCCCTCGTTTTCTGCTGTGGTAAACTCAAATACTGTAGATTAGATTTTTATCATGCCTCTGGCCATTTATTATTCAATCCCTTACTATGTTCCTTTTTTAACCTATATCTGAGAATAATCATTCTGCATGATATTTTTACCTTTTCTGTTAAAATCATTGAGCTAATTTTAATAATAAAACCACACTTGCCAATCTAACAAAATCCCTACATGTGAAATACAGGATTGTTTTCACCTAAATGGTTCAGGAGGTTTAGTCAATTAATTAATTGGCATATTTAGAGTGCCTTCAGATTTGGGTCTCCTTATTGGCCAGAGGCGTTAGTAAATTTACTTTAGTTTATTAGCTGTTTCTGACAATGTTAAGTTGAAAGAAGTTTTTTTCAGATTAATCAGTTATATAAAATGTATTTGACCTAACACAATTTTTTAGAAGCCTAACTTAACTACATTGAAAATTAAGTTTAGATTCTGTTTTAATTTAGACTACAGAGTTTGAATACTTGGTTTTACAGAATCAAAAAATACCGAGATAATTTTTAATGCTCCCCAATACTTGTGCTTTCTGAGCATGGTACTCACGCTACTGGGAACATTTGTAGTCAAAATATCATTTCAGAAACACATATATTTTTAGCCCATGCCTCATTAAAGTGACAACAGAGATTTTTTTCCTAGAATTTCTAAATAATATTTAACCCTAACGAGAGTGAATACAGCAGATATTTTGCTGATGATAAAACAAGTGAATAAATAATATATTTCATTGACCACATTCACCATGCCCTTTTTAACCCTACCTCTGTGCCACTACCCAAGTATTTTAATTAGGACGCAGCAAAAGCAACACAAGATAATTATCCTGTCTTGCAGTAAACAGCAACTTAGTGTGCTATTGTGGCGAAATGCTTTTAAAAGACCAGTTGCCAATATAAAAACTGATCATTATTTCTCAGGTGAATTATACAAGGCCACTTAATAAAACAACAGCTGTAAAAAATTTGGCCTGCTAATGCTAAAAGAAAATTCTAGAGAATGAAATGGCAATGAAACACTAAGCTTGTTTTGATTAATCTCTTCACCTTCCTCTTACTAAAT
>PVKC010014433.1:0-22192 GCA_004027635.1 Crocidura indochinensis | reverse complement strand
TTCAGGGCTGGACAGCTGGTGTCTAATCAACTGGGGTCCAAGTTGAGTCCACATGACATATTTTCAAGGTGGGAGATGTCCCTGTATTGTAAACAAGTATGAGTTCCTATCCCTAGCAGATAAGAGCTCAGTTTAATGTGTAAGGTTTCCCCTTTATTTAATGTGTCTTTGCAGGGGGGAAGTGGTGCTACATTATGTTATCTCAGGGTAAAGAGGGCTAAATAGGGAGAAATACTGGATCAGGGTTTTGGTATAGGAGTATATAAGAGGATTTGTAAAGCAGTAGATGGGTAGGGAAAATGAATTATATATAACAGGAACTATATACAATATAGGTAGAGATTATGTACAAAACAGATTAGAAAGACATAGTGTCTACTAAATACACACATATATACGGACTTTGGAGATCTATTTATAGGTTACAGTTGAAGGACTGACTTCCACCTCTCCTGTGAACTGCTGCTTGCTACAGCATTCAGTTCTGGAGAGACCCTCAGCTCATTGACACTACCTGATTCCTAACTTTGGTGAACCATTTTTCAGACTCCACAAGACAGTGATGCTGGATGAAACTGTGCTCTGGCTTTTATCTTTCTGCCCCAGACCTCTCAAAAGACTTCAAGGGAATATTTATATTTCCTTTGTGGTTATAATTCCTTCATAGTTATAATTCTTGGAATATATTTCATATGTAGAGGTAGCTTTCCTAGTTTTTTTATCTGCTTAGTGAAAAATTCTAATTAAAAAGTCTTGCCTGTGATCTGAGTTCAGGTTAAAACCAGGTTATATAGATTATTTAGCTTGTTATTTTTATCCCCACATGCACCAGGAGTATCATCTGGGATTGCTTATTTTTGCAGATGCATGCTAAAGTAAGGAAATTTTACATATGGAAAGAAGTTATTATCTAATATGGATAAGAACCCATAAATTTTACAGTGCAAGGTCAACTTTCACCAGAATATTTGACTTGGTCTCAATAAATCAGACAATAACTGTCCAATCACAAACCTCAGATCCCATCTTGGAACAGCAAGGTTTCTGCACCAATAAAAGGAATAAAACTCCCCCCTTGGGGAGGGACCTTATGCCATCGTAGAATTAACTTGCTCCAGGGTAGGTTCATATAACACCCTAACAAAGAGGAAACAGCTACAACTTGCTCTAATGGCAGATTTATCTGCCTTTTCACGTAATGAGCTGAAATTGGAAGACACTCAGTGACAACTGGTAGGATCTGAAAACAGTAAAATCTCTAATTACAGAAAACTGGCTACACAACTGCTTTATGGACAGAAACACCCTGTTATTTTAGATCAAGTATTTTTCTTTTTCTTTCAATTTCCCCAAAGTTTACTATGCAAAAAAAACAAACAAACAAAAAAACAAAAAAAGACAAAAAAAAACTATCTGCCATTTTTCCCTTTTTTAAATTTTATTTACAACTTCTAGCTAGAGCTCCAGATTTTTTTTTTATCAAAATTTGGGACATGAATCACTTTGTTTTATCTTGTATTTCTACATCTTTCTAAAAATTGAGAAAAGTAAAAAAAAAAAATGAAAGGGACACAGGAGCTAAGTGGTCTCAGGTACATTGGGTGGAATAAAGATGTGGTCTGAACTAAATACCCAATATAAAACCAATGACAACAGAATCAAATGACGAAACTATAACAATCTAAATACAAAATGGACATGTTACATTGGCAAACCAGTGGGATAATGGTAGAGGTATGGGATTCATGCTGTGAACTCTAATGGAGAAAGGTCAACACTGATTGTGGGAATGGTCGTAATTTACTGTCACTGTATGCCTGAAATACAACCATTAAGAACGTGTAATTCATAATGGTCTCAATGAAAAAATTAAAAAGTAAAATAAAATATACTGTGTATTTAGAGTAAGCAGGTAGATGACAGAAAGGTAACAGCAAAGAACCTCTTACCTGGAATTTCTTCTAGTTCACTAAAAAGGAAAGAGGGAGGGAGAATAAAGGAGTGATGTGTGTAAAGAAGTATTCGTAATGGTATTAGCTTTGTTTTAATGTTAGTAACAGGGGAAATTGTTGTGTCTTTTAAAGAAATTAGCTGAACAGATAAGTTATCCATTTTTGAATGCATTAATAGGAAGTTTTGTATAGGGTATACAGTGTAGATGTTCACTTGGCTGTACTGAGAAATTGTGCCACATGAAAGATATATGAGTTGCAAGTTATAGCTAAAATAAAATGTTGGTTTGAGTAAAATAATATTTCAGTTATCTCTCATGCCTATGTTAGAATTTGTTAGAAATGACAAACTAAAGACAGGCAGATTGTGGGTGAGGAGGGAAACGGGCGCCTTGGTGGCAGGAAAGTCGCATTGGTGAAGGGGGAGTGTATATTTTATTACTGAAACCCAATTATGAACAAGTTTGTAATCATGGTACTTAAATAAAGACATAAAAGTAATGAATTACATAATTTAAAGGGATATACACCCAAATATATTTAACCTTAATTATTTATTATATTTAATGAATATTTTTAATTTAGGTTATGAAGGTGAAAATCTCATGAAAATATTAAAAGATATTGAAAACAGCACCGAAATCCTATTGGACAGATGGAAGTTTGAAGTTATACCTAATGACAAAGATGAGAAAGGAGATCCAGTACCTTACGGCATCATCAATAATTACTTTTCCATTGGCGTGGTAAGATTTTCCACTACATGCTTTTGTTTGACTAGTCATCAATAATTATAATTGCTGATGTAAACTATCTAGTATGAATATTTACTGATTATAAATAAGCTAACTTGTATTTATATCAGCAAAACACTTCTAAAGGACAAAAATAAATGTGAATTTATTAAATTATGTATTTACTCTAATGGGTTTGACTGTTGTGTTACAAAGTGAAAATGAAAATATTTTTGGCTGGTGTGATATATTTTAAGGGGCAAAATACTTTAGATGGTAGTTTCATTTTAGTAAAAAATGGAAAAAATCAAGCTTCATTTAATTTTGGATCTCTTATCTTCATAATATATTTTGTTTCTGCAGGTAGACATCATTTCAAAATTCAGGTTTTTATTTTTAGCAGAAATGCTAACACTATGCTCAAATAGTTAATAGAAAAAGTCTGCCTTTTCTTGAGTTTTTGAAATAGACTGAAAATAATTTATCATCTTCAATTGAGTTATTGAAACATTATTATTATGGAATCAATTATTAAAGTCAGCTAATTGAAAATGCAAAATACATTACAAGTTGCAATCCATTATACTATGTTAAGTTTGTGTCTTATTGTGTTAATGTTTATCTTGTATGTCTTACTACGTTGTATTATACACACAAACACACATTAACAAAGAAACTTATTGGTTCAATCTATAAACTTAGGAGTCAAGAAACCTCGGAAGATTAACTTTAGCAAAATTTTAGATCTGAATGTTAATTTATCTCTCTTTATTGTTATTATTTGTAACCTATAATTAAAATTAGTGAGTGTACTTTACAAAAGTTTAAAATAATGGCATGTGATATGAGGAAGATGACTAATTGCAACTGTGGTGATGAGGAGGAAGAGATTGAAAGTTATTTGCAAGAAAATTTAGTGCATATATCTTGATCTACAACACCTTACTCATAATTTTGTTATAGTACTCAGTATCAATATTATTATATTTTGCATATGAATACAAATAATTGGTTTTCAGTTTATAATCATATTTTGCACATAAAATTGATTCACATAGTTTAAGTGAAGTTTTAAATTATTTGAAACTGTTATCAAATAGTAAATAGTTTTATCATGGCAACAAAATACATGCTCAGTGATAGCTAAACCTGACTTCTTCTTGCCTTACTTCATACAGCAGCTAACTTTCTGCCTTTACCAGTTGTCCATTATGAATATTCCATATAAAATATATATAAAATAAATCAAACCATCTATATATTTCTAATCTATGATTTTAGTTGGTCATTTTAAACAAATAACTTTAATATATTTAATTAGAATTTTATAGTTCAGGAGTCACTATTTTGTCTCTTTTAATTTTTATAGACATGGTTTATTTCTTTTGACAAGTTGTTATTTGCTGTGTAGAAGTTTTTGTTAAGTCCAAAATCAGCTGTCCAGTAGAGTTTAGTGACATCTGACTCACTTTAGATATGTATTATTTGTCTTTTTTTCTCCATTATTTTTTGTTTGTATGTTTAACTGAAAATTTTCATTGTAACAATTTAAAAAGTTATTTTGGGGTGTGGTGGCGATTGGGGCCAAAAAATGTGGTACTCAGATCATACTTCTTGGCTCTGCACTCATGAATCACTCCTGGTGGTTCATGGGAGACCATAAAGTGTGCAAAGGAATGAACAAATGTTGGCCATTTGACATTACTTGAAGATAAAACAAGTATCATAAAAATGATATATAAAGCTTTTAATATTTTAAACCCAAACCTATAAATATAATAGAATTGTCTGATATTCCCTTAAGGTTTCAGCTAAAGTCCTTACTTTGAATGTGCTTCTTGGTTTATAACAATCTGCTTTCTGTAAATCATACTCCATAACAAGCCATCTATAATTTCAATTTTTGTTTCTTTGAAGTGAAAAAAATACCATAAGGAACCTTTTGAAGCAATATAGACAAAATCTTCTAGCATTTAATTATAGTTGAAACCTTTGTTTATAATATTCTGCTATCTATACATAATATATGTTTAGATGGCAGATAATACAGAATTCTATAGTAGGGCCAGGGAGACAATATAAAAATATGATACTGCAAAATGGGATTAGCAGGAAGCTCACTTTTGACTCTCAGAAACTCATAGTTCTTCATGTTCTCTGGGGAGAGTAGCCAAACTAAGAACCAAGAGCTATACTACTGACTAGCGCCAAAGGGAAAAAAAAAGGAAACTTTAAAAGCAGTTTATTTATATAGTCTTCACAAAGCTTGCTTTCACAGAAAACATTACTTTTTACAATTCAGTTTTTTATTTCTATGCACTGGAATTAAATAACCATACTAAGCACTCAGGTTGGCATGAACATTGGAGACATGAATGATTCTTGCTATGCAACATCTGAAAGTATAGAAATATAAATATGCATGTTTCCTAGAATACAGGATTTGCAGGGCTACTTGAGAGCTATAAAACGGCTGCAAGTCCATAGTCGTTCTGGTATTAGGTGATTTTCAGGAAAAGCTGGGGTTCAGAGCTCCTCCCTATGGTTCAGAGCTTCTCCATAACCAATGTGAAGAGGTTAAAGACAGGCTGGGGTATCCTAAATATCCCGAGATAAAGGCCCTAGTTTGTTCCTACCTTTATTGACTTGGTTTAGGTAACAAGAAGTCTGTCTGCATAGCTGGGCATTGTGAGATGCATCTACACGTATGTCTTGTTTGACCTTCCTTAATTTAGGGCTCTGGATGGTTAGGACTTTATTTACTCCAAGTTATGAAATACTAGCCAGGTGATGATGGCCTATGAAGTTGTTGTTGTTGTGTGTGTGTATGTGTGTGTGGGGGGAGGGGGGTCACACCTCACGTTGCACTCCTGGATCTGCACTATCAAATTACTCCTGGTAGTTCTCTGGGGACCATATGGGTTGCCATGTTTCAAACTCAGTCTATCACGCATGCAACCTTGCAGACTATTGCTCAGGCCTTCATATATTCAATTTTATAATTGAATAATACAGCATGTTATGGTATTTTATAAGTAAGATTTAAGAGCTAAATAGTAAAAGTAAGGTTAAAAAGTTAGGTGAAAAATTGCAAGTGGATTTTTTATTTGTTATTATTGTTTTGGGTCCACATCCATCAGTGTCAAGGAGTGATTCCTGATTCTGTGCTCAGAAATTGCTCGTGGATATGCTTGGGATATCATATGAGATGTCAGGTAGGCTAATGCCCTCCCCACTGTATTGTCAATCTGGCCCTGAGGTTTAGTATTTGCTTATTTGCTTTGTTTTTGGGGGGCATGTGTTGCCCAGCAGAGTCTCTCCTGCTTTTCTGGGGATCTTCATGGGGCAACTGGCATTCATCTATCAGCAGCATCTAGGGCATTCATGCACAGGGCATGAACAGAGCAAGTCAGGTCATGTCCAGGGTATCAGACACTTGAGGAGAAGAATTCAGCCACAATCTGGTGAAGAAGCACTCTAGTCTCAGGACAATTGCTCCAAGTCAGCACTGTGGAGGCGACCCCAGCCTCAGGATGCCAGTCCCAGACTCTTAACCAACCTCGGCCCACCTGGCTTTGAGTGTGACCCCTACTCCTTGGACCTGGTTTCACCCCTGAAAAAATTCAGGTGCGAAGACTTGGCCTCATCTTGAAGTGTCAAGGACTCGTGGGTTCCTTGCACTCGTTTAAGATTCCGAGAGAAATCACAAGTTGTTGGAGAGGGGTCTCAAACACTGTGCTACAACATTTAGAGGAGAGGCCTCTTACCTTGTTCAAGAATCTGTTCTAGCTCCAACCTTGTACCCACAAATACTCTGGCATTTTTCAACATGTGATTGGCAAGTTTTCTCAACAGTAAACACGGTAGAATACTACTAGGCCCTGAAAAAGAGGAAATCATGCAATTAGCTGTGATATAGATTGTTGTGTAAACTAAAAGCAGTCAAAAGGAAATGGGAAGATATAGAATGAGCTCTAATGTATGGCATATATTGGGAATAACAAATGGCCATAATATAGACTGTTCAAAAAGGACCTTTGAAAATTAAGCCTGTTCTCTGGATTAATATGACCTTCTAGTTTGGG
Source organism: Crocidura indochinensis (assembly GCA_004027635.1). NCBI lineage: Eukaryota > Metazoa > Chordata > Mammalia > Eulipotyphla > Soricidae > Crocidura > Crocidura indochinensis. The sequence goes on along the minus strand of PVKC010014433.1, from coordinate 15,421 downwards.
TGGGTTCTATATTGCAAAGAGAGCTTTAGGGATATCATCAGCTATCTCTTTCTAAGACGTGACTTCAGGGAGAAGTCACTCTTAGGATTTGAAAACTCCTGGTTCATTTCCCTGCCAGCGAAGGAAGGAAGGAAGGAAGGAAAGGAATTGAAAGAATCCTCTTTGACCTTGCTCTCTGGCTAAAATAGTTAGAGAGGATATAGCAATACTGGCATTTCCTACCAGAAAGAATTGGGGTACTCACAGTTCTTTATAAGGGATAACAAAATATATTAGCAATATGGTCATACTAGCAATATTAGCAATAAGGTCATCAACCAATTAGAATACTAACTGTACTTATAATCTAGTTAACACGGTAAATCTTGCAATGCCAGATTTTCTGATAATAGGACACTGGTGCACATTATGAAAGACTATCCTAGGATCTGTGCATAAACCAAGACCACTAATTACAGAAGATTGATTACAACAACAGTGATGAAATAGAATTTAGAACCATAAAGAAAGACTCTATCCAAGACTTCATCCTATGACCTGTGCAAATATCAAGATCTCTAACTACAGAGGCCTAATTTTATCATCCACAACTGAGTAAAAAATTTCCTGACACCATAAAAAGACCTTGTGGTGGGAAAATGAGTGTGTATGAAACCTTCAGTTGCTCACATGACAGTACACTTCAAGGACAGAGAAACCCTGTATCTCTTAGACCAAGGAAATTCCCTTTCTAATTTACCCAATATTTACTGTACCTATGCCAAAATAAAATAGAAGAAGCACAAAACCTTGCTATACCAGTCCTCCTTTCTTTCTTTTATTTTCTTTTTATTTTGTCTTTTTATTCTTTTTTATTTCATTCTTGTGGTTATTTTTGTTACTGTTGTGTATTTTTGTAGTTGCTGTTTTTTTCCTTATTATGTTTTTCATCTTTTTTCCCTTCTTCTTTTAAATTAATATTTATAACCTCTAGATGGAATCCTCCACGTTCATTTTCCTTTATCTTATCCAACAGTACCACATAACTTGCATCATTTTGTTCTGCCTAAAAATTGAGGTGGGGAGGATGGCACCAAGACCAGTCTTATGAATATTGAGTGCAAATAAAAAATGATCATATTAAACACCCAGCCCAAAGTCAATGACAAAAGAATTGATATCCAATCTACAACAAGCTATACACAGAGGGGACCAGTTATACCAACAGTCCAGGGGGGCAAGTGAGGGATATATGTAGGGAACAGGGGTTAAGGACGGACAACACTGGTGGTGGGAATCGCCCTGATTCATTGTCACTATGAAAGATTCAAAATTCACATTGGTCATAAATATTATCAAAATAAAAAATAAGTCACTGGTTCAAATGGAAAAATATTATAATTCTATAAAAGTTAAAAAAATCCCTGGAAATTAGATTTTCTCATCTAATACATGGAAGCTCAATTTTATCAGTTAAATATCCTCAAATTGATTAATATGCTTTGTCTATTGTTACCAGGAATTCTGATAGTGTTACTGGCAGTTGTTTTGATTGATGGTAATTTAGAGTTGGGCAAAATGCCTTCAAAATTGATATAGCTAATACCCTACAATTGTCAATTACTTTTCCAAGTACAAAATTCTACTAAGTTAATAGAACTAAAATATGGTAGTGTCAAATCAGTAAGCAAATACAAAAATAGATAAAAAATACCAGATATTTAGGGAACATATTATTTTTTATTTGGTTTTCTTTTTTTATATTTATTTTTTTTAATTTTGATCATAGTGGCTTATATATCTTTCACATTAGTATTTTAGGTACATATTAACATTCATCTATACCAAAATAAAGATGTCAAAAAACAATAAATAAATAAATAAATATATATGTGGAAAAATGATTATTTTGTGCTTTTTTGTTGTTGATATTTTAGAATATTAGGTAGAGAAAAAGTTACTAGGATTTAATTTAGCCTATTGTCCCTTTTCTGTAAAAAAAGAGTAGATTTAGAATTCGCTAGAAATCTATATTAAGTGAACACACACAAAAACATTTTCCCCATTTCACCTGAGGTTACTGTTGCCTTCTGAATAGTTTCAATAAACTGTACTAAACACCAATACTGCCCATATTAGGAATGGCTGATACAGATGAATGTGCATCAATTAAAATAAGTTTCTCATTTGAATTGAAATATAATTATGTCTATATTAATACCCAAGTGAAATATGAAAAATAGTTATAGTAAATGCAAATTGAAGTAATGTCATACGTATAAAAACAGCAAGTCACTTTCTTGGATAGAATAAACCTTTCTGAGACAATCAAGAACCCATATATAACGCAATGAGCAGGGCATTTGCCTTGCACAGGTTGATCCTGGCATCACTTATGGTCCCCCGAGCCTACCAGAAGTGATTTCTGAGTGTAGAGCAAGGAGTAACCCCTGAACACAGCCGAGTATGGAACAAAAACAAAACAAAAAAAACAGTATATAAAAATATATTGCAATTACTTTATTATTTTTATTTTGCAAACAAGTTATGATATGATTAACATTTAGTCAAAATATTTCAAACTATCATAAAGATGGTGTTCACAGGTATTGAAATTGTTTTTCAATTTACAGTCTAGCTTCAATCACAGCTTACTTCTAATTCTGTGCTAACAAATCACTCCTAGTAGTGCACAAGTGTCTATACAGACTGCAGGGAATCAAAACCATGTCAGCAACATGCAAAGAAGATCCTTGACCAGTTTACTGTCTGTCTGGCCCAAGAATGAAATTCTTAAGATAGAAATAATAATTTTTTAGAGTAATAAAATATAAGAGATAATCATAATGTATCCAGCTAGGTGGACAGATTTTTAATGCTATTAATATATAAAGAAATGCTAAATTATCTTATTTTTCATATTATAAAAATTTCAAATTATAAAAAAAAATTAATATTAATAGATATGTATAAACATTCACTTACTCTGTAATAGATTGTAAATATGCTGGTAATAGTTTGAATTTTTAAAATCTGAGTCATTTGAATCCTTTGAGCAATCACTTCTATTTTTCTAATTTGCTTTATACTAATAAACAATACTGATCTAAGTGACACCAACTATATTTATTGACACAAATGAGGAACAACATGCAAGTATATTCACTTAGAAATAATATGCAATACAGCATGAACAGAAATTTCAAAATAATAATGCTAAAAATAATGAAAATTGCTCATATAAGCCCTACCTCTCCTATTCTTTTGTGAATGAGATTTATTGGAAGAAGGCTGTGAGTTCTAAGTAGAGACTCCTAAATTTTTTTCAACATGCCTAAACATAATTCTTTTTATTTATTTTTTTTTTGGTTTTTGGGTCACACCCGGCAGTGCTCAGAGGTTACTCCTGGCTCCATGCTCAGAAATTGCTCCTGGCAGGCACGGGGGACCATATGGGGCACCAGGATTCGAACCGATGACCTTTTGCATGAAAGGCAAACGCCTTACCTCCATGCTATCTCCCGGGCCCCTAAACATAATTCTTAATAACTGTTAGAAATAGTGGTGATAAAATATGAATGATTTTTATATAGTGCTGTCTAAGAACAAATAAAATGGCAAATTTATACCCGAATGTTAATATTGACCTCTATTTTTGGGGGGAGTATATCAATATGGAAAAGGAAATGAAATATTCTCCTCATATTGGAATATCAATATTGTGGACAATCTTTTGATTACACATTACTATGTATTTTAATATTCCTAAACTTACAACCAGAAATATATTTATTACTTTATTTCTTTGGAATTTTTGCTGCATCCAATGATGTTCAGGGCAAACTCAAGACTTAGTGCTCAGACATCACTCTTGGCAGTTTGTGGGGGCCATAAAGTATGCCAGAAGTGTTCAAACTCCAAATCAGCCACAAAGGGAGTGTCTTATTCACTTATTAATCTGTCTAGTCCACAGGTGTTTATTTATGTGCTTTGCCTGAGCTTTATTTCTGTATTGACAGAAAGGTTTTTACTAATGATTTAAGATTTGTTCTGCTCACATTTAAGCGGATTACTTTTCTAAGCTATAGTTATTTTAGTTACTCATTTTCTTCCATGCAGTCTCACTTTTTGTTTTCTTTTGTATGCTTGGTTTGTTTGTTTGTTTGTTTTGGCCACACCCGGTGACACTCAGGGGTTATTCCTGGCTATGTGCTCAGAAATCGCCCTTGGCTTGGGGAACCTTATAGGACGCCAGGGGTTCGAACCACGGTCTAATTTAGGCTAGCGCGGGCATTGCGGATGCCTTACTGCTTGCGCCACCATTCTGGCACCGACTTTTTGTTTTCTTTTATAAAATTGTATTTATATGTGTGTAGAAATTATGTGCCAGAAAATCATTTGAACATCAGATAGGGTGGTAGCAATCAGTATTGAAGCACTGGGTAGCTAGGACTTCAGTTTCATTTAGATCTCTAGTTTCTACATGGCAAGAAGTGAGATACCATAATATGGGAATATCAAATAGTGAAGGAAAAAATATAGTGAACTACTAGGATGGAAAGTCACAGAAAGTATAGAATCATAGTGTTCTGATCTTCTGCTAATAAATAAATAAATACATATATTTATTTATAAATGTGTATGTTTATTTATAAATATGCATATTTATAAATATGTATATATTGTTTTATACTAAATTTGATGCAGTTTTTTTCTTGAATCAATATGTACTGAACTATGTACATGCCATTTATTCCCCTATTACTTTTTACTCCTGCTTTCTACATTCCACTCTCCAGGGCCCTCTGGCATTTTAGAGGATTAGACCTGTGACTTTAAAGTCTAAAGGCTCTCACACTTTCATAACCACTATCCCATGATTTTTGATTTCTAGATCCTTGGTTTTGTTGATTTATGTGATTTTTCTTGTACACAATAGCACTGCTTCTGCATTCTCATCTGGCTTTGTCTTTGTGGATTTGACCCAAGAGTCAGTTCTTGGAATAAGATGCAAATCAGAACATCTCATATCTGGGAAGAGCCATCTCCATAATTGCTCCTTGTTCCAAAGTAAACAAGTTTCCCAACAATAAAGACAGAATGAGAAGTTATGCAAATGTTTTATTTAACTTATATTAACATTAACGGCAGCTGCCTCAAACACACACACTTACTATGATATCATTGTAAACTTTATTTTCCTGCCCTGTGACATACCATTCACCAAGCAATATGCATCTTCAACAAGGAGAATAATGTGTTCAATATTAGGAGAGCTGTTCTGCAAGGAAGATCTAGTGGAGGATACAAATCAATCAGTTAAATTATTCTTGTTCATTCACTACAATTTGTAAATGACATTACTGAGTAAGCCATTCTTCTGCTAGTTCATGCTAACTTGGTAGAAAATCTAAACTGCACAGGCATTATAATAATAGCATATGTGCTAGTGTTGATCATTTCAGTCACAAAGGAGTTGTTTATTTTATTGTACAAGTCCTTATATAGAGTCTGATATAAACAGTCAACATGATTGACTGAACATGGACATGATTCTAGAAGAAAAGAGAAATGTCAGTATCTTGGAAACGGTAGTATACAAAATATCACATGTAGATTCCTTTTAATGTAGAATGAAAGAGACAGAAAAGTAATGGGTTAGGAAATTAATATAATCCATTGAGACTTGGTTGGATATTTATGGTATTACTATTTTAATGCTTAGTTATTACAATATAATATTCTGTCACTTAGCAAAAGTAATATAAGTTATGCTAAATACTACTTAGGCTCACAGATATGATTTTTAGATAATACATTAATAAATTTCTTATTGTTCTATAATTGGAATGACAGGTTACATAGAAACATCTGTTATCTCACAGCTAAACTGTAGAGGAAAAATTAAGACCCATTTGGAGGCAGAGAGCAGCAACAATAGTTTAAGTGTTAAGAATAGGAGATAATACTCAGATTTGGGTATATGTTGAAAGAATTGGACTACCAGTGGTGAACTCTAGATAGAATTTATTCATGTTGCTTCTACATTATGTAAAACTGAAACTTCTATAATATTATGATGCAATATTACTTCAACAGCAAATTTTTTAAAAATCTAAAACATAATACCCATTAAAACATAATATATGTATATGCAATGGTAAATTTAAGCTAGCTTATTTCTTACCATGTTTAACAATAGCGAGGTTTGTGAATTAGAATATACATGACTATGCAGAATTAAAATAACTATGAAATACTTTTCCCAACCATGAAGTCTCTAGGCTGAGTTTCTGAGTCCATGAATTATATTCACTAAAATGCTTTCACTAACATAAATTATATTTGACTCGCTGATAGACATTTAGCCACAGAATAGTGCTCATGTAAGAACATCTTAGGCCAATTCTGTTTCCCTACATAGAGTATTGATTTTTTTAGCAGGTGTTAATCATCTCAGTAAGTTTCAATTTGGACATTTCAAGAAAGAAGACAGCACAGTGAGGAGAAAGAAGCTAGGCAAAAAGAATTTCAACAACCTCAGGAAAGGTCCCTGGTTTCTGTAGAATGTAATCAGAAATAATTAGTATCTCATGCTATATAAAAAGTGAAATCAATGCTAAAATTAGAGCCTTATCCCATTAGTATTTCTGAAATTATGAGTATATGTCTCAGTGTTACTGTTTTCTGAATCTGTAACATAAGTAGAGTGTTAGTGTGCCATATATATTGCCATTCAAATGTCCTATCAAATAGGTATTTATGTCTATGACTTAATATTCTTCAGCCATAGTCACTAAGATTCTCATATTAAGCCAATGCAAGAGAAATATGGCTGCTTATTTTCATAACTATAAATTTCAAAATATTGGAAGAGGGGCCGGGCGGTGGCGCTGAAGGTAAGGTGCCTGCCTTACCGCACTAGCCTTGGACAGACCGCTGTTCGATTCCCCGTGCCCCATATGGTCCCCCAGGCCAGGGGCGACTTCTGAGCGCATAGCCAGGAGTAACCCCTGAGCGTCACTGGGTGTGGCCCAAAAACCAAAAAAAAAAAATATTGGAAGAAATATAGATCAGTTTTCCTTTAGTTATTTGTCCTTTTTTATACCTCTGGTACAAGTATAAAGTGAGATATCCAAATTTTATGTATCTAGTTTGGATCTCAAATTGATTATAAATATTAAATTTACTATTCTGAAGTTAAAATAATTTTGCTTTGAACATGATCAGTTTTAACAACATATTTCTTTTATATGCTGCATTTGCATTTTTATAAACATATATACATATATATATATACACATATATAGTTTGGCAATTTTTTTTTTTTGGTTCAGGATCTATACATGGTTGTGATCAAAGTTTACTTTTGTCCTTGTGCTCAGAGAACACTCCTTGTGGTGTTTTGGGAACAATATGGGTGACCAGGCTTGAACCCTGGACAACCACACATATTTAAAGCTCCTTATCCCTATAGCATCTATCTGGAGTGGATACACAGGTAGGTATATAGATAGATTAGATAGATGAAAGATAGATGATAGATAGATAGATAGATGATAGATAGACAGATAGCTATAATTATAGATATATAAAAATAGAATTACATATAGATATTCAATAATTATAAGTATAATTACATATATTCTAACCACCTTTCATATCTCTCTTCCCTGCTAACCACACTCAGGAATCATTCGTGTATGTAGTCAGCATCTCATGTTGCTGGAAGAGCAAACTCTACACCTTCTGCTAAATAACACATATTTTCATATATTACCTTATAACATCAATTTATTTTGATCAAATTTGGTGTCTTCAAAGATATTTCTGTTATGATGACAATAAAAGTGTACTTTTAAAATGAGGCACTTGGATTATAAATGGGAAATTATTGATATTAATCAAATGAAGACTATAATTTCACTCAAGAAAAGCATTGCTTTACATGTATTTTCCCATCATTTTACAGTGAGAAATTTATATAACTATTCTATACATTTGTAAAATATTCTTGCTGCATAGTCAATGTAAAGATATTATAAGATATTTGTTTTCCTCAGAGGACATTTGCCTCTGAAATAGGTTGTTTATGCCAAGAATGTTCTTATTTTATTAGTAAGTAAATTGTGAAAAATATCACTGAATGTCAAATATTGATATTTAAATTAAAGCCATTTATTTTGCTTTTAAAATTCTGTTATGAGTGTAATTCCCACTGTTTTCTCAAGCAAGTGCTTCTCTAGGCCATATTAAAATTTTAATCACTAATATGGATAAATTGATAAATGATTTATCAAACATCTACTAGAAAATAATTTAATTTGGGTTCTATATATTTGGGTACGATGGTACTATTTGGGTATATATTGGGTACTATTGGGCAACCATACTCTCAGTGCTCAGGGCACAAAATGCTCCTAATTAATACATAATAGCACTAATAGGTTGTGCTCAGGAAACCATATGAGGTGCTGGTAATCTAACTTGATCAGTTGCATTCAAGGTAAACAATCTACCCTCTGCAGCATCTCCCTTGCCAAATAATAGAATTTTTTTACTAAAACAGACTCATGCAAACAAGTAATGGCTACTCTAAGGACATCACCACAAAACATGAAGAAAACCATGGTAAGGATATTCTGCTTTAAAAAAACTCAAGAATTCAACATTTATGTTATAAAACACATTATCTTATCATCCAAAAACTTTTTGAAATTACTTTATTTAAGTACTGTGATTAAAACTTTTTTATGATTGAGTTTCAGTGATATCACCCTTCAAAAGTACAAAATTTTCCACTGCCACTTACCCCAGTTTCCCTCTTACCCCCCAGCCCCACCCCACTTATCTCTGGGACATACATTTTACCACTCTTTGTGAATTTATCTATCTTCATCTTTCTCTGTATTCCTTTTTTTTTCATTTTAGACACTGAGGATTGCATGATAGTTATTGAAAGGGTACCATACATATTTCTTTATATCTTTTCAACACCCAGTTCTTGTCTCTGTAATCAATTTCAATTATTATTATCATAGTGTTGCCTTCTCTATCTGAAATACAATGCTCCACTATTTGTGACAAGCTTCCTACAAAGGATAAGTTCTCCTAACTTTCTTATCTCTCATTTCTGGATATTATTTTCATACTATGCTCACCCCTCCCCCCATATACCTCACAAGAGAGTTTGATTATTCTATGTCTATCCCTCTCTTTCTGACTCATCTCATTCAGAATAATATTCTCTATATCCAACCATGTATAAGCAAATTTCATGACTTCATTTTTTTCTAGTCACTATATAGCATTCCATTGTGTAGATGTTCTACATATCATCTGAGAACTTTTGACTAATTTATGTACCTACAATTTTAAAATGATTAGTTGATGGCTTAGGATGTTGGAAAAGTAGAAGGAGGCCAGATTTTCTGTTACTCCCCATACTAAAGAAGTCAGTTTTGAGTTTCCGCCAGCTGTTAATACTAGTTGAGAGGCAGAGTAAGTATGCCCATGGGAAATTTAGGAGGCTAGATCACACTATAGTGTCTAGGATGAGATGGACACCTACAACTCTTAATGCTATGAATGAAATCTAAACAATACAAAATTTTTCACATTTCACATTACAGGATTCTCCAAATACACCTAACCTATATCACCTAATCAGTGTACTCTCTCCAACCTGGAGCCTAAAGCAACAGCCCTACTACTCAGCTGATAGAAATCACAGTTGTGTGGGATGTGAATCAAATATGAAACGACTTGATTCTGGGAACCTGCATGTTTCTGAAGTGGTATATAAAAAAAGGATATTACATGGAATAAATAGGCAGTCACAGAGCAGCTAATGTAGTATCTATGGATACAAAAAAAGCCCCAGTGGTTTTCTTAAACATAGAACATCAGTGTAAATTTTTTTTTCATCTTCCCATTTCAATGATATCTATGATGTAGAGACATATTGTTCATCTGTTCTTATGTTAATACATCTATCTTGCACAGTTAATATTCTCAAAAGCGAAATTGGCAAAGCTTGGAAGGCTAAGAACCCTTCTGACTTTGTTGTAAATCAAAGCAAATATTTTGTCATTGTACATCATTAAAGAGACATTTGTCTATGAAGAAGAGTCTATAGAACCAACACAAACAACGGTACAGTCACAAGAATAGAGAGAAGGCAAAGAGGTTTAATATAGACATTTCTTCACCACCCAAATATGTCTTTTATATGTGGACCAACCTTTCTTCCAACAAGCTGTGTCTTGAAAAATCAAAACAGAAATTAAAACTAGAGCTGCAATACCTCCTGAAGGAAAATTTTTGAAAAATTCTCTCCTCCACTCCATTCTCACTTTATAGGGTTGAAAATCCCTTGATATACAACAAGAGAAAGAACGATAAACAAATCTTTGAGAAAACAGTCTGCATGTCCAGGAAATGTAGAGTGTAAAACAACAAATGAATTTATATCTATATAAGGAAGTTGATATGAATGTTGAACATACACTATGAAATAAAATGAGGAAGTTGAGGGCATTGTTGTCCAAAGAGATTCAAGCAACAAAAATATCCCAACTAGAGATGCAAAATGTAAAGATTATAATAACTGAAGGAATGCCTACATAGAAAGTCAGCTAACAGGGTCATCTCCAAGAGGAAATAATAAATTAGAATGATGACAAAATTTCACTAATGGCTCAAATGGAAAAGGAAAGAGAAATATAATTTAGTAAAATTGAAGAAACCCTTTGAGAATAATCAGATCCCATTAGGAGTGGAAATATAATATTGTATATATAGGTAGGTAAAGATAGAGGGGAGTCAAATATTCATCAAGGAAATAGTATATCGGAACTTTCCAAGCATATAAAAATATTAGCACACCCTACATTCTAAATGCAAAAAAAAAATATCAAAACTTTCAATATGTTAAATCATCAAATCTCAATGATCCAATAAATTAAGACTTCTAAATATGAAAATTAACTTAGGAAAGCACCTTGTTCAGTCTATCATCATATTTCTCAGTAGAAACCATACAGATATACAAGAGACTCAATACTTACACATAAAGGGCTCATCATATGTGGCTGAAATGACACTGTATATGGTTAAATTTGGTCCATGGGATGCATGGTCTGTAGTATTTCTGTTGGACTTTAAGCATCATTTGGTGTAGTCTCCATAACAATAACAACAAAGATTTATTTAGAGACATACATATTTATTTCCTACACATTTCAACCAAACTTTGTGCAATCTCTGTACACTCTAGTTTCTTGGAGCTTCACAAATCTACAAAACTGATGAAGTAATTATACTAATTTTCTAATTTGAATTTTCTCCAAAAAATAAAAATATTATTTTTCTTAAGTAGTCCAATGCTTAACACCTCTCATTTTTCATGATGATAATGCCTTTTTAAAAAATATTTTAAAATAATATCTCTATTAAAGCACCATAATTACAAACATTATTGCAGTTGGGTTTCAGTCATAAAAAGAATATACCCCCCTCACCAGTGCAATTTTCCTCCCCCCAAAATGTCCTCTATTGCCCTCCCCCCACAACCACTTGTATTTGAGACAGGCATTCTACTTCCCTCACTCACTGACAGATAATGACTCTTTTAACAATCTCTCATTTTCTCTTTTCTCTCCCTCTCTCCTCTCTCTTTATCTCCCACCCTCCCTCTCCAGTTTGTTTTCCTCAATTTATGTTTTTTTTAACTTTTTTTATTTTAATCATAGTGGTTTACATAATATTCACAGTAATATTTCATTTACAAATAAACATTGAATCAGGGGAATTCCCATCACCAAGTTGTCCTCCCTCCACCTCCATTCCCATTCTGTCTCCCATATCCTCCACCCTCTCCCCAGGGTCTTCTAGATTGAGTGTCTCCCCCTGTTTCTGGTTTATTACTTGGTGATCTTATATCTGATTGGGCTTGGTATCTCCATTGCTTCTCCCTCTGATTGGGAGGCAGGATTAGATAGTTCGAGTTTTGTGGTTTTGTTTTACTTGGGTAGCTTTACCTCTATTAGCCCTTTTCCATACTAATTCTAAGCTCCTAACTACAGACTGGTCGGGCTTATCTTCATCTTCACTCCTCTTTAAGAATCTTCAGTGTTTTTTAAAGTGCTTTTTCTTGATCCTGATCCTTTGATCATGTCATCAATTCTGTCTGATTGGAACTGACTATCCTTCATCTTCTGCTTTTCACATTGCCTTTAAATAAGTTCACTCTTTTCTCATTTACAAATTAAAAGTGAATTCCTATCTACTTTTAAATAATAAGCTCATATCTGTTCCTTCAAAAATCTTTCTTGAAGTGCCAAGATGTAATCAGCATTAAAAAAGAAAACACTATTTACACACCATTGTTACAAGGTTTTTCATAATACAAGGGTTTCTTTTTGCCCTACAATTATAAAATTGTTTATTACTGGGTTTCTGTCATATATTCTACACCTCTCTTTACTGGTGCACACTTCATGGCATTTCTTTTAGAAGATACCTGACATTGACATCAATAATAGAAAAATGCATGAAACTTTAAAAATTCTACCACCTATGTCCACTGTTTCTCTCCATCCCTTTCCTCTACCTGCTTATGGAGCAAATATACCCTATCTCTCTCTTTTTCTCTCTCTCTTCCTCTTTCTCTCCTTTTATTCCCATTGGAAACTGTGGTTTACAATATTGTTACTGAAAGTGTATCATGTATATAACCTTATCGTCTTTCAGCACCCAATTCTTACTCAGAATGATCATATCCAACTATCACTAGTGGTCCTTTCTCTGTCTTATGCTCACTCCTCCACTCTCTGTGGCAAGCTTCCTAGCATGAACTGGTTATCTAGGCCCTTGTCTCTGTTGTCTCTAGATATTATTGCCATACTATCTTCCATTTTCATATCCTGAAAATGAGTGAGCTTATTGTATGTCTCTATCCTATCCTCTATCTCTATTCTATTCCTCTCCCACTGATTCAGTTCATTCAGCATAATACTCTTTTTAGCCATCCATGCATAAGTCAATTTCATTCCTTTTCAATTTATTCAATTTCTCTCCACATATCTTCTTATAAATATTTTTTTTATTTTTATGGGATGCCGGGATTCGAACCACCAACCTTCTGCATGCAAGGCAAACACATTACCTTCATGCTATCTCTCCAGCCCACATATCTTCTTTTAAACTTATCTAGTCTTTATATTGTTTTTATTTTGTTTGTTTACCATCCCCTAAAATCTTACCGTCTTGAGACCTGCAATGTAAGTTACTCAATTATGCAAACCCTTTAGACATACCATTAGCACCACACAGAACTCAGTAAATAATGATCATTTAACTATGAAAACTATGAATGAGTTTCAAACTATTTCAGAACTCTTTGGCTCTTGTGAATGCTAAAACATACTTCTTAGGAAAAAAAAAACAAAATAATTGAAATTTCCTATCAAATGTGAATATTTATATAAAATGCATAACTCCACACAAATAGGTACTTCTGTTTATATAGGCACTTCTTTCATTCTTTTTAATATTTCAGAATCTTTCAGCCTGTGAAATATTTTTTTAAAATATCTCATGTGCCTAAAGGAATTTAAAACATTTAATGCAATTTTCTATTATTAAGTCAATCTGATAACTTCTAAAAATGCCATGAAATATAGGAGAGGTCTCAGTCTGACTTGAGTGGTTTTTTATTATTGTTGTTGTTCGTTTTTTGATTTTTTTGGGCCACATCCATTGATGCTCAGGAGTTACTCCTGGTTATGCACTCAGAAATCGCTGCTGGCTTGGGGGACCGTATGGGATGGCGGGGGATTCGAACCATGGTCCGTTTTAGGCTAGCACTTGCAAAGCAAATGCCTTACCTCTAGTGCCACCTCTCCGGCCCTGACATGAGTATTTTTAACAAAATTTTTATTTTTTTTAATTTCTGAGACACAAAATGCTCTTTTGTTCCATACCTAATTTAGTCATGCCTGCATTTACCTGTCATGCGTTTTTTAATGGCTAAACTTGCAAGACACATCATACCTAAAGCATTGTTTTAACATTAAAAAGAGTCCTACACTCTTAATAAAAGTTATCATTTTGAAATGACAATGATAAATGAAAGTGCACTTCTGAAGATGTAATTAAACTGCAATAGGGTCAGAAAAGCTCCTTAGGTAAATGAAACTAAATCAGCTGTGTAGTCTATAATTAACTTACAATCATATTAGTGCAAGTGTAATATTATTCATTATGTACATAAGATATTATTTTCTTCATATGAAAGTTGTAATTTGCTAAGTAATGATTAACAATTAATTTTAATACTTTGTCATGTTATCATAATATAATTGTCATAAATTTTCATTTGATCACATTCAATACTTCTATTTGAAAGGCAAAAGTAATTGTGTATATTTTGCATCTTATTAGGAGTAAGAGCAGTTTAAATATAAAATTTTATTTTGGGGGACAAGATTGGCTCTTAATTAGAGACAATTTTTTATTTTTGTCTTTTAAATGTGAAGTATATTATAATTTTTAAGACAACTCAGAAATTTGTGGCATTTTCTATGCATTAAGTACCACTGAGTAAACATAATTCAATTAAATGCTGAGTGAGGGATTATATTGATTTCAAATCTACAATTAAAACAGTTTGGTTCTGATTATTTCATACCAACATTGAATTATTAGCAAATTAATCACATAAGGATTATTATGGGCATTAGTTTACTAAGAAAAGTTGTTTTTATCTGGGGCTAAAGCAGTGGTGCAGAGCGGTAAGACATCTGCCTTGCAAACATTAGCCTAGGATGGACCACGGTTAGTTCCCCCAGCATCCCATATGGTCCCGCAAGCCAGGAGCAATTTCTGGGTGCATATGCAGGAGCAACCCCTGTGTGTCACTGGGTGTGGCCCCCCAAAAATTAAAAAAAAAGTTGGTTTTATGTAAAATCTAATTCTTTTCTAAATATGTGTAAATACAATTTAGGGAATCGGAGAAAAATGTGACTCTTTCCTTTATCAGAACACATTTTGGTGAAATTACTGGTACTTGCCTTATCTAAAGCCCCAAAGTTGCAGTTATCAGAGAATATATATCCAACATGTTTATTATGGACTTATTGTTTATTATCTAATAACTGGATCAGTAGCATTTCTGACTTGAATTAGCTTTAAAATATTGTCTTTAATATCCAATTTGTTTTAAACCTGAATTAGTTGAACTTTGAACTTTTTAAGCAGTTTAATATATTTTTTATTTTGGGGGGTTTGGGGTCACATCCGGCAGCCTTCAGAGGTTACTCCTAGCTCCCTGCTCAGAAATCGCCCCTGGCAGGCACAGGGATGCTGTGATTTGAACCACCGTTCTTCTGGATGTAAAGCAAATGCCCTACCTCCAGGCAATCTCTCAGGCACTTTTAAG
>PVKC010014432.1:0-22162 GCA_004027635.1 Crocidura indochinensis | reverse complement strand
CACTGTGAGCCTATCACAACTAGCAAAGGTTCAAAGGTTAAACCCTATTAGACTTCCTTTCTGACTCTGGCCAATCTGAGCAAGTTTTTTACAGTGTAGATTCGGGTCCAGAACATTGTCTAATTTGCATGCATAAAAAGCCTGTTTGGATTGGCCGAGTTAGAGAGGCGGTCCGAGCAACCTTGCAGTGATTGGACCGAGTTGGAAAATTCGTTTGGAGGCAATATCCAGACGATTTTCGTTTAGTGGCATATCGAAATGTTTTGGGGGATATAATCGGCATATAAGCCGACTCCGATTTTTGGATGAAGGTTTTTCGTTTCAAAAGTGGTCTTATACGCCGGAAAATACGGTAGATCACTTCCCAGTTCCCATTTCTTCACAGGTTTACCTAAATCAATCTAGATAAAATAGGAGTCCTAATTCCCCCAATCTATTTTTATTCCTTTAAGTATTTACTAAAACCTGGCCAATTATACTATTATCTGATTGTGCATTCTCCTCCCTCCTACTACGTGTCTTGGGCATCTACTAAAACGTATCTAGAATGACTATTTTTCAGGCTATAAGCAGAAAATATTTTAATGATTTGCTTTGATTTATAGTTTCCTTTTTATCAGTTCTTCAAACCAACAGGCAGGGATTTTATCAAGTTTATTCTCCTCTTTCCAGACCCTTAACAAGGCTGAAATAAATTTACTAGTCCTTGACTACCTTCCCACTTTCTCACTTTTCTCACTTTACGGGGAATTAACCACAACAGCCACAAGCAACAGGTTTCTTCTGATTACAACTTAGGACACATGCAGTTTCTTCAGTCATGAATTCACGGCATTCCTCTCCCTAACCCTATAGTCACATAAATTTAACTTAATTCATAATTGCTATTAAAGTTATTATTAAAAACAGCTAATATTATCTTCCCTTACAACACTTCCACTCGTGTGCATTCCATGAATAAACTATGCCAATGTTATGTTATTAAAGTCTTCCTTTCAGAGTTAATGGATTTCAAATATTAAATTCCTTTAATTACTGATTAATGTATCTCTTCCAATGAAGTAAATTCCAAAAGAATTAGAATAGTGCCTTTAATTGCACATACTGTGTCCTGAGCACCTACTTTAGATAACCCTAAATGGAGTATACACCAAAACTGCTAAATAAATGGATATCTAAGAGTGCATAAAGGCTTATCAGAATGCCCAGTAGATAGATGAAGGTACCCTTTTCACCATCTTTCCACCAGCACTGAATACATTCTCTTTGCTATCAACTGGTATCTTGTCATTTTTAACTATTTATCTAATAAACAGTAATCTTCAATATTTTCTCATATTCCTATGCTGTCTAATATCTTCTTTGAAAAAAAAAAAAAAAACAACAACACATTAACCTCTTCCAGTCAGGGTTTTAGTTATTGTCTGGCTTTTTCTTTGGGGGAGTTTGGGGGTCCACACCCGGTAGTGCACACTCGTGGCTCTGCACTCAGAAATCGCTCCTGGCAGGCTCAAGGGGCCATATGGGATGCTGGGAATCAAACCAAGGTTCATTCTGTATTTGGCCATGTGCAAGGCATAAACCCTACTGCTGTGTATCGCTCTGGCTCCCTCTTCTAGTCATTTTCATAAGTGGTGGTTTTTTATTTTTTTTGGTTTTTATTTGCTGATGAGTATCCTGAGTGCTTCATAGATCTTGGATACTTCTGTTGGAAATACAGTAAATATTTTCTCTCAGTAGGGTCCCATTTTTATTTGTCATTTCCTTAATAGTACAAAAAATTTTTAACTTGATATTCTTCCCTTTATCTTGTTTTCTTAGCTAATGACTTCAAATCATAGCAACTATCTCTGAAGTTACTATCACAAAGTTTTGCTTCTAAAGTAAACATCTAACTGTTCAGTCTTGTTGTACAGTGTTCATGAGAGCAACTTATTTTTTTGCAGGTATATTTTATGAATTGATCTACCCAAATGGTTAATGATCTATTTTGAATTAACTTTTTGTGTATGTAAGAGAGGTTCAGTTTTTTCTTCATCTTTTCTTTCCTCCATTTGCTGTCCTTAATCCATTTATATACCTAGATCCTTTGTCATAAATTAACATATATTTGGGGCCAAAGTGGTAGTGCAGTGGTAGGGCGCTTGCCCTACACACGGCTGACCCTGTATGAACCTCCGTTTGATCCCTGCGTCCCATGATCCCCCAAACCAGGAGTAATTTCTGAGTGCATAGCCAAGAGTAAACCCTGAGCATCACCGGGTTTGGCCCAAAAAACCAACACACCCCCAAAAATAACACACATCTAAGGATTATCTCTGAGCTCTCAATTTATTCCACTGGCTGTTAGTTGGCCTTTATCTAGTACCAGACAGTTTTGATTACTATCACATGATGTATAATTTAAATTTAAAAAAAAGCAAAGTTTCCCATATTTTTCAGGATTGCTTGGGCTTTCAGGGATCTTATTGTGATTTATTTGCGAACAATTGCTGCATAAAGAATGTTCCAAAGAAACCCAAGTTCCTAAACAATGCCACACACATTTTGATGAAATTTGCACGAAATCTGGTAAAGCATTTTATGTATTTGGTCATTTTAATGTTTAACTTTTCAACTCATGTAAATGAAAATAAAATGTTTACATTTCCTATGTTTCCATTTCTTTTTAAAGAGATTTATAGTTTTCTTCACTTAAGAATTTCACCTCCTTTATGCCCAGTTAAATGATTTGGGGGTGGGGCGGGGGGACACCAATAAACAGGATTGTTTTAGTATTCTCCTCATTCTCACTGTTTATTAAAATGCCATAGATTTCTATATATTTTATAGTCTAACACTGTACAGTTGTATTGTTTCCGGAAGTTTGGGGACAGTTTTTAGGAATGTCTATGTACAATAACACATCATCTGTGAGTAGAAATAGTTTGGCTTCTTTCACAATCTGGATCCCTTTATCATTTCCTTCTCGCTTAATTGCTATGCCAAGGATTTTTATTTTTTTTATTTTTTTTTTGATTTCTGGTTTTTGGATCACACCCGGCAGTGCTCAGGGGTTACTCCTGGCTCTATTCTTAGCAATCGCTCCCAGCAGGCTCAGAGGACCATCTGGGATGCCGGGATTCAAACCACCGTCCTGCATGCAAGGTAAATGCCCCACCTCCATGCTATCTCTCTGGCCTCAGGATTGCCAATTTTATGCTAAATAATAATGAGTGAATATCCTTGTTTGTGTCTGTTTCTAACAAAAGCCTATCTAGTTGTTTTCTCCATTAAGTAAGACATTGGCTCTTAGTTTGCATTATATTTTACTATTCTCAGGAAAATTCTCCCCCCATTAAAAAATTATAAATGGGGCCAGAGAGATAGCATGGAGGTAGAGCATTTGCCTTGCATGCAGAAGGACAGTGGTTCGAATCCTGGATCCCATATGGTCCACCAAGCCTGCCAGGAGCAATTTCTGAGTGTAGAGCCAGGAGGAACCCTTGAGCACTGTGGGGTGTGACCCCCCCCAAAAAAAACACAAAAAATTATAAATGCTATTAGATATTGTTGTATACTTCTCTGCATCTATGATTTATTAAATGTGGTATTCCACAGGCTTGTATTCAAACATTTTTGCATCCCTACTTTATGGTAGTACATGAGCCTTTTATATATTGCCAAATTCAATTTGAGCTATGAGAGTTAAAGGATTTTTAATCTATGTTCACCGAGAATATTGGTTTGTGGTTTTCCTTTTTATTTTTTGGTTTTTGGGCCACTCCTGGCTTGAGGGACCATATGGGATGCCGGGGGATCGAACCTCGGCCCATCCTACGCTAGCATGGGCAAGGCAGATGACTTACCACCGCTCCAGCCCTTGTAATTTTCCCTTTTAATATTTTTCCTTTGTTATCAGGATATTAATCTCAAATAAATTGCTTAGTAAAATTCCTATTTCTTCAACTTTCTGGAAGAATATGAAAAGAATAGTTTGAAAGGTGTTTAAAGAAGACTTGGCCATTATGTCTGGATGAGAAATTTTGTCCTGGAATACTGAAGTATTTTGAGTACTAGTTCAAACTAACTAACTGTTCAGGAACTCTACAATTCCTCAGTCTTGGGATGCTACAGGACTCCATAATTTTAACATTTTCTCCTAGATTCTCCAATTGCACAGCATAAAGTTATTCACATTATTGTTGAATAATCTTTATTAACTCTGATGTTTGATGTGACTTCTCATCCACATCAAATTCAACTTTTATTCTTCATGAGTCTAGCAATGGCTTTATCAATCTTGCTCATTCTTTTCAAAAACCAGCCCTTGATTATACTATTTTCATGGTTCCTGTATGATTATTTTCTACTCCAATTTTTGTTATTTCCCTTCTACTTACCTGAACTCCCTATTGATTCTTTGGTTTTAAAAGATGTAAACTTCAGCCATTTCTTATTTCCTGATTAATGCTTACATTGCCATAAATTTTCCTCCTAGAACAGCTTTGTAGTGCCACATATGTTGTGGTACTCATTCTCATTCAAGTGTTGAGCTTACTCCAGGCTGATGTCTGGCTTATTTCACCTTCAAAACCCTATGATCTCAATAGATACCTAAAATGTGTAGTAGAGAAGCATATGCACTTGACTTCAGAGGAATGGACAACCCAACACAGTTTTATTAAGCCAATTCTTTTATTACTTCTTTTAAGGCCAATATTTCTTGATTTTATGTTTAGTTATCTATTTAGCAGTGAGAGGACAGTTTATTTCCTTTTCTGAATTTTAAATTTATTCCATGTATTTTGGTTTGGGGGCCACACCCAGCAGTGCTCAGGGGTCACTCTTGGCCGGCTTGGGGGATCATATGGGATGCCAGGAATTGAATCAAAGTCTGTCCTGGGTCAGCCGTGTGCAAGGCAAATGTCCTACAGCTGTGCTACCTCTCTGGCCCCAAGAGGGCAGTTTAAAATCGACTATTACTGTGTTACTGTGGGTTATCTTCCCCAGGTCTGTTAGCACTTGCTGTATACATTTTGACAATTCTTACCTTGGCACATAGATATTAGTGATTTTAAGTCATTACACACGTTCCTTATAACCTTTTCAAATATGAATTTCAGGGGCTAGAGAGATAGCATGGAGGTAAGGTGTTTGCCTTGCATGCAGAAGGATGGTGGTTCAAAAACAAAAAAATAAGAATATAAATATGAATTTCAGGGGAAGAAATGTTGGCACAGCATAAGGGTGTGTTTGCCTTGCATGCTGCCGACCTGTGAAAGGCCTTTTGTTTTTGGGTCACACCCAGCAGCACTCAGGTTTTACTCTTGGCTCTATGCTCAGAAATCGCTCCTGGCAGGCTCTGGGGACCATATGGGATGCCGGTATTGAAGGAATGGCTGAAGTTTACTTCTTATAAAATTAAATAAAGAGCCAAAAGGGAGTTCAGGCAAGTAGAAGGGAAATAACAAAAATTGGAGTAAAAAAATAATCAGCGATTTCAGGGCATTGTTAAGTCAGGTTTCAGAAATGAAAAAAACTTATTGTCGTTTCTGATGTTTGTAAACTTTGTTTCTTTATCTTTCTCAATACTTTGATAACTGTCTTTTAATAGTGTTTAGGTTCCAATAACTGCCTCTTGTTGGTATCCTCTGATTATGCTTGTCTGTCTGCGGATTACCATGCAGTTTACCTCTGCATTTTTGAGCCTCTTACCCCTATTTAATTTCAAAGTAAGTGATCTTGAGTATATTGTACAGGAATTAATTATTCCTCCTATCCTTTGTTCATTGTCCCACTTTATTGATCCTTGATACGAGGAAAATCTCATTCCTTTTGGATGTGACAATTAGTTTTCTGAAAATTGGATTAATGATCATTAAGTTCTTTCCCTATACCTTATCTTTAAAGCTGTGTCCCTCATTTGAATTATAACTTAGGGCCTGAGCACTAGCACAGTGGTAGGGCATTTACCTTGCATGTGGTGAACACAGCTTGGACCGCCATTCAATTCCTGGCATCCTACATGCCCCTCCCCCGCTCCCAGATTGCTAGGAGCAATTTGTAAGCAGAGAGCCAGGAGTAACCCAAGTGCTGTTGGGTATAACCCAAAAAATAAATAAATGAATAAATAAATTTATAATTTAGTTGAAAATGGGGCTGAAGTGATGGTGCAAGCTGTAAGGTGTTTGCCTTGCACACACTAGCCTAGGAAGAACCACAGTTTGATCCCCCAGCATCCCATAGGATTCCCCCAAGCCAGGAGCGATTTCTGAGTGCATAGCCAAGAGTAACCCCCGAGCATCACCAGGTGTGACCCCAAAACAAAACAAAGAAATTTAATTGAATATATGTATTCCTAGTTGCATTTCTTAGATCAGCTGTTTGTTAAGATGGCTGCTTTTCTGATCTTGCTGCTTGCAGACTTTAAATATTCTAGTGATGTTTGCTGTTGTTTTTTTTTTTTTTACCTTATATGGCTGGAACTCTGGGTTTCTTTAAGTTGGGTAGATAAGCTGCAGACTAGGAAAGTTCTAGGCTACATTTCTTCTGTTAATGACTCTTTTCCAAATGTTTTTTCTCCAACTTATAGAACATGAATGTTTTTTGTTTTGATTTTGAGCAATACTCAGGACCAGATGGTGCCGGGAGTTGAACTGGGGTAGGTCACATGCAAGAAAAGCTCCTTATCCCTTATACTATCTGGCACAAATTTGAGTAATAAAGAGATTAAAAAAAAAAAACTGTTATCTTAAAAATTGTTCCAAGGGGCCGGAGAGATAGCATGGAGGTAGAGCGTTTCCCTTGCATGCAGAAGGACAATGGTTCAAATCCCAGCATCCCATATGATTCCCAGAGCCTGCCAGGAGTGATTTCTGAGTGTAGAGCCAGGAGTAACCCCTGAGTACTGCCGGGTATGACCCAAAAACAAACAAACAAACAATGATTGTTCCAAGAGTCTAATTCGCCTTTTTCTGAGAATGTTTTCCTTCTGCTCTTTATATTTGTTTTTGCATAGCTTACCTATAAGACTAATTTACTACTCACCTTGTCATTGCTATTTAACCCATCCACAAAGTTTTTATTTCACCTACTTTACTCAGTGACTTCTGATAAATTTACTGTAATTTTCTTCTTTCCTGTTTGTGAGAGGGCTATTTAATTGCTTTAAGTTTGTTAAACATCCATATCATTCTAATTTTGAAGTTTGCATCCGAGAGGTTAGATACCTTGTGTGTAGACTCCTCCATTATTTTACTGTTATTCTGTGAGAAGTCTACAAAGTCTACTCCGGGTTAGCAGTGCTGCCTTTGACCTCTGCTGAGGCTTTGCAAGAGAGAACTGCACAGTTGCCCCTTTCACCCTGCATCTGAGTACAGGAATTTGCTTCAAAGAATAAGGAATACTGGCTCTGGTAAAGATAAGCTGTTTAAACTTAGTGAAGGAAGGGGTGAGTGAACTTTGTCTTCTCTAGAAGCAGGCAAAGTAGGTGGGCCTCCTTACTGGGGCCAAAGACGTAAACCAGCTTTAAATGTCCTTCCACTTTCATGTACTGCCTCACAACCAGGCTTCCTGGGGTTAGAGATTCATAAGTCTGTGGTTAAGTTTTCAGGCACCATTTATATAATAAAGAAATATATATCCATAAAGATAGAAAATAGATTAGCTGCTAACAGCTGAAAAGACAGAAAGATGAGTGAGTTATTAATTAGTACATAGTTTCTGTCTTTGGAGTGATAAAATATTTTGGAACTAGAAGCCAGAAAGATAGTGCAGCAGGCTGGGTGCTTGCCTTGCACACAGCCAACCCAGGTTCAGTACTGGTATCACATATGTTCCCCAAGGAACTGAGCATCACTTTTTATTTAGCTCAAAATAAAAAATAAAATAAAATAAAATAAATATTGGAACTAATCAGGTGATGACTGCACAATATTGTAAGTTGACTATAAGGCTATTGACATAAAATTTAAATTTTCTTTTATATATATATATTTTTTTTGGGGGGGGGGGTTTGGGTCACACGCAGCAGTGCTCAGGGGTTACTCCTGGTTCCATGCTCAGAAGTTGCTCCTGGCAGGCACGGGGGACCACATGGGGCACCAGGATTCGAACCGATGACTTTTTGCATGAAAGGCAAACGCTTTACCTCCATGCTATCTCCCGGGCCCCAAAATTCAAATTTTCGTATCAATTGAATTATTTTTTCTAGCAATAAAAATACAGAATTCTAAAAAAAACTTTCTACAAACTTTAAAATATTATTCAAGGTATCCTATACTGAAATTATAAATCAAAAAAGAAACCAAATACTTAAGTGTAAAGATAAACAATTAGGCAACCTGAGATTTCTTTTTAAATAAAATTATAGGATTTAATATATATTTTAAATCTCTGGAAAGACTGTGGTAAAAAAAAAAACACATTTATTTTAAACTAAGTCTTAAGATAGGTAAAATAATATACCATAATTACATCTTAATATAAATATAGCAGCCAACAGAGTATCATAATACATAGAGCTCAAAGAAATAAAATAGGAAATCTGGAAATAAATTCACAGATACATCCAACTGACTTTTGACAAGGAACCAAAAACGGTTCAATAAAGGAGTCTTATAATAAAATGGTACTAGAGCAATTAAGCATCTGTAGGAGGGTGAAGAAGTCTTAAGTCTTGTAACTTAATATAAAATTAATTTGGGCTGCTTGTTTGATTTCCTCCCCCCCCTTTTTCTTTCCTTCTAACAGAACCACATAACTTGAAACTCTTGTTCTGCCTCACAAACTGAGGGAGAAATAATGGAGGGGTACCAAGACCAAACATCGTATGAACATTTAGTAGAAATAAAAAAAATGATCAGACTTAAACACCAAATCCAAAGCCAATTACAACAGAATCTATAACCAATCTACAATGAGCTAGACACAGAGGGGATCACTTATAAAAGCAGCCCAGGGGCAAAGAAGGAGATATGGGATGCATACTGGTAATAGGGGTGGAAGGATGACAACATTGGTAGTGGGAATGCCTCTGATTCAATGTCACTATGTACCTAAACTATTACTGTGAAAGATTTGTAATCCACTTTGGTCAAAAATAAAAGTTATTTTTAAAAAAGTTAATTTGGGCTTCATTACAAGTTCAATTCAAAAAAGGAAAAACAATGATGACTAAAAGCCACCAATTTTCACTTTTATCTGCAAGTCTCTGGTAATAAAACAATAAAAAAAAAAAAAACCAACCACAAGCCACCAATTGGGATAAAGTATTTAAAACAGGTGTTTGGCAAAGAACTAAACTAAAACCTAAAATAAAAATTGTGTGTTTTGTGTCACATCCAGCAGTGCTTAGGGATCACTCTTGGGTGGACTTGGGAAGTCATCTGAGTTGCTGGAGGTTAAACTGGGATGGCCTTTTGATCTGTTTTAAATTATAACATTTAGTTCTTAAGCTTTACTTCATACAATTTGATTCCAAATATATATGTGAAACATACATGTGTATACATGAAACATGATTCTGTTCATCTTTTTTATTTTATTAATATTTACCAAAGAGAAAATTCAAACTCAAAAATAATTAACAAAATAAATATCAATAAAAATATATAGGGCCAGAGTAATAGCACAACAAGAAATTTTATGTGTGATTTTGCCTTGCAAGTATCAGGGTTCGATTCCTAACAACCCTACCAGGAGTGATAGCTCACAGCCAGGAATAAGTGCTGAGCACTGCTAGATATGGTCCCCACACAAACAAAAAAGTATCCAAATAATCCATTATGAAATAGGCAAACGATAGAAATATACATTTCATTTAAAAGATAAACTGTAAATGATAATATACAAAAAATATCAGGGGCCGAAGAGATAGCACAGCGGTAAGGCATTTGTCTTGAACGCAGAAGGACGGTGGTTCAAATCCCAGCATCCCATATGGTCCCCAGAGCCTGCCAGGAGCGATTTCTGAGCATAGAGCCAGGGGTAACCCCTGAGCGCTGCCGGGTGTGACCCAAAAAACCAAAACCAAAACAAAACAAACAAAAAATATCGACCTTTGAGGCAGGAGAGATAGGAGGAATGCCTGAGCGCTGCTGGGTGTGACCCAGAAACCAAAAAGGAAAAAAGGAGTATCACACTAAAGGACACTTAAAAACACCATCTGGAGTGTTTATAGATGTAGAGCTATCTCATTGTTCAATTACTTAGAGACAATAATGAGTAAAAAAAGTACTGATGGGCCAGAGACAGCACAGTGGTAGGAAGGAGGGTGGTTCGAATCCCAATATCCCCACCCACATCTACCCCACCCCCACCCTGCCAGGGGCAATTTCTGAGTTTAGAGCCAGGAGTAATCCCTAAGGGCTGCCAGGAGTGACCCAAAAACAATAACAAAACAAAACAAAACAAAAAACACAAAAAAAAATCAAACTTTATTAGCAAAGTAAAAACACTATATCACTTCCTGTATTTCAGAAGGAATAATGAAGCAAAGATGTGGAGAAACCAAATCACTCATCTAACTGATTGAAATTATTTATCGGAAGGCCCAGGTATGGAGTTTTGGGGAGGCCCCAGGCCATAGGCCTTCTCCCTAGCTTGGGGGGGTGCTGAGAGGCTTGGCAGGCCCCCTTGTTCTCCCCTGGACTCCAGGCCTTTCCTGGGTACTGGCCTAGGTGGCCACAAGTGGGTGCCAGGTGGACTCTATAGGGGTCCTCAGGCTTTCCTACTCACAACCTAGGTGGGAGGGACATGTGGAGTGGAGAGGGCAAATGTTGCACTGGTTTGTGTTGGGGCAGTCACTGGCGAACTTTTTCCTCACTGGTCTCCAATTTAAAAACCACGCGGGGGCTAGTGTCCCTGCCCATACAATATATATTGATAGTACGTCATGCATGTATTTTACATACTGCTCTACAAAGCTCATTTCTAGTCCTTTACTGCCTCAGTCCCAACTATTATTTCCCCCCATTTACCCATTTTGCCTTCAATACCATACAGGTCAAATCACAGACTAAAATGGTTCACTGAATTTAACACCTCACCCAACTATTTCAAAATGTCCCCTCTAATATATTAAGTTTGTCTGTCCCTCTCTTTGTTAGCTGTTTACTAAGGAAGTCTGTAGAAATGTCCCTCCATTTAAAGTTTATGCTAGAATGGGGCCGGAGAGATAGCATGGAGGTAAGGAGTTTGTCTTTCATGCAGAAGGTCACTGGTTCGAATCCCATATGGTCCCCTGAGCATGCCAGGAGCGATTTCTGAGCATGGAGCCAGGGGTAACCTCTGAGCGCTGCTGGGTGTGACCCAAACAAAAAAAACAAAAACAAAAACAAACAAAAGTTTATGTAAGAATCAAGTCAAGGGGATTGTTGGACCTGTTCTAGCGTCCCCATAGGTACCAATCACCCCATGTGACATTGTTCTTCCTTTGCATAGGCACATTAAAATGGAAAATTACTATATATACAAACATGTTCTTATCTAATAGATGGGAACACACAAATCTTGTAATGCAGTGGAACCTTACACCCTGAACATTGTCATAAAGGCCTGGTTCAGGCCTCAGAAGAACAGGCATTGTCCATTTACCCCTGAACCAGAGATGCCATCTATAAAACAATCATGGTTGTATACAACATCACCTGAAAGCAGTCCTTTACCAGGGAAGACCCTACCACTTCTCTGGCATAAACCTATTCAACAGAGACTTCCCCAGAGGACTTAACAACAACAACCTGCTTTCAGGACCGAGCTCTCTGCATCACCCTCTAATTGTGAGGGGAAACTAAAGGAGGTTCCCCATCATCCCTGACTTTGATGTAGGATATGGACATATTTCAGGATCCTTAGCTACAGAAATCCGACACAAACAACAGTGACTGTGTAAATAGGAAGTGTATAGGAACCACAGACAATGACTTGGGTCGGACAACCTAGTATGCCTGGAGCCTTGAGTTGGTCTTATGCCAGAAAACTTCAGGGGTAAGGTCTCCTAGTATTTAGGCCAAGGCTTTTCTTTTCCGTGTTCATTTGACTCATCCTTAATGAAAAACTGTATTATGATCAACTGTGTCAACAATACTATAGCCTTTAATGTTAAAGGAGTTACATATGTTGTGGCTTTATATTTCTTCTTTGTGCATTGCTAAGAAATTCATATTGTACTACAATCTGGGGACTTGAGGGACAAAGTAATTGTGCATGTGTTTTATTTTTCTTAATGTTTTTGGCTGAAAATTCAAGACTAAGGTGTCAGCAAGGAGAATTCTATTGAGAATTCTGTTTATGAGAGATTGTCTTCCCACTGTAACTTCACCGTGTCCTTTCTTTGCATCTTTGTCTTCATAAAATATCAAGAAAAAAAAGAAATTATTTGTCCATTTTCAACAAAACAAAAACATTCAACCAAGATATAATACAGCAGAATACATGATGGGCATTTATTCTATAGAAATGAAAATTGATGATTACACAAAAACTTATACACATATGATGACAATCTTTATTCCCAAGCATCTCAAATAAAGATAATCTTTAGAATATTTCTAGGAAGTTCCTAGGAGCTTCTAGTCTGGTAAAAAGCGAAGATTTGAAGGAGTGTGGCCGAAGGGTAGTAATAGTTTATGTGCAATGAATATTTTATACATCACTTCCACCTAACTGCTGATCTGCATCTTCTGTAATAAATCAATATGCAAATAATCCATTATTGTCTTTTAATTCCAAAATAAACTATTTGGTAGCATTTATTCATAATGATCTTGAATCGTTCTATAGAGGATAAAGAAAATTAGTTTAGGTGATGGAGCGATAGCACAATAAGGGAAGGCATTTTTCTTGCATTTTCCTTGCAGGTTCCAGGTTCGATCCCTGGCATCTATGTATGGTCCCTGAGCACTGCCGGGTGTGGCCCAAAAACAAAAAACAAAATAAACAACAAAAAAACAACAAGAGACTCAAAATCGAGGGGGAAAAAACAACAAAACAACAATAAATGTTATTCAAAGGATGAAGAATTAAACATTACAGGGAAGAATACTAATTTTGTTAGAGAAAAATGCATAAATCACCAATTCACACCAATTCAGATGAACTCTGAAATAACTAATTTTAAAGAAGTCAACACTCGGGTCGGAGAGATAGCATGGGGGTAAGGTGTTTGCCTCACAATCAGAAGGTCAGTGGGGATCCTGGCGTCCCATGTGGTCCCCTGAGCCTGCCAGGAGTGATTTCTGAGTGTAGAGCCAGGAGTAACCCCTGAGTAATGCTGGGCGTGATCCAAAAACCAAAAAAAAGAAAAAAAAAAAGTCAACACCCAAAAAGATGATATAAAATGCTTCCCACTTATAGTCTTGAAATGATTGGTTATAAAGATTTAGAAGTTGTGAAGAGAAAAATAGAATGACTATAAAAAGTTATCTTTAAGAATTCTTATGAGAAAATATTCAATAATTTGTCTGTAATATGTTAATATCCTTGGTCCTTGATGTAACAGTTTTGTTACATAGCGTGATTTTGTTGGTTTTTGTTTTTTTGTTTTGTTTTCAGGGTTTTTTTGTTTGTTTGTTTTAATGGTTTTTGGGGCCACACCCGTTTGACACTCAGGGGTTACTACTGGCTATGTGCTTAGAAATTGCTCCTGGCTTGGGGGGGACCCTAAGGAATGCCGGGGGATGGAACCGTGCTCCATCCTAGGCTAGAGCTTGCAAGGCAGACACTTTACCTCTAGAGCCACCACTCCGGCCCCTTTGTTTTGTTTTTATTGAGTGCTTTCTTTGTCTTTGCAATATATTCCCTCTAGCTGAAGAGAACAAGAAATTGTACTTATAATTGCCAGTGAAACTACAACTGTATCAAAATAAAAAGTCAGTCAGTCATTCTGGCTCAAAAACACCCAGAGAAGAGATGGCATAAAGGACATTTAACAAAACAACTGATGTTTTAAAATGAGTTAAGAAACAGCTAACACGTTAATACTACATTTACCGATTTTTATTATTTGTACAAAATCATGTAAAACAAAAATCATCATTCCTTGGAATATAATGGGATATTTACAGGTAAATGAACATGTCTGCAGGTTAATCAAAAAAAATTACAATACATGCTATATATGCACACATATAGATAGCATCTGTACAGAGAATATAAAGCAATAGTAGAAGAATTATTAACAAATTTAAGGACTAGAATATCAAAGTCCTTTATATTACTTTGTTACTCTTATTATATGTCAAAGTATATGAAACCTGTGCGAAAAACAAAAATGCTTTAAATCCACTCATCTGCCCTTTGAACACTGGGTTGTTTCCATGTCCTGGATATTGTATTTAGAACTACAATGATCATAGGTATATGTTCATCTTACCAGCTTATGAAAGATATATGCAAGAAACATATCACATGTGCATATATATCATATATTTAGGAGATAAATATATTTCATATCTTTGAAAAGATATTATGTCTTTGAATTTACTTTATGTATTTTGGGGATATATGCTGAGTGGAATCACTGGGTCATATGGAAACTATTCGTATTTTTGGTAGGCTGAACCAAGCATTCCTACCAACAGCGAAGGAAGTTCCTTTCACCACACTCCTTTAACATTTTCCAAGTTTTTAATACTCTTCTAGTAGTTCAAATACCATTTCATTGTTGTTTTGATTTCATTTCCCTAATACTAAATGATGAACCACTTTTTCCTATGTCTGCTGGCTTGTCCTCTTTTCTTCAAAGAGAAAAATTTACCTCCCCTCCCAGTCAGTTACTCTGTGAGTGCTTTATAAAGAACTTGGATATTAGTCCCTTATCTGATGTGGGTACACTAATTTCCTTCCATTCAGTAAGAAGTTGTAAAATATTTAAAAAAATAGATTTTGGCAGCTGCGCATGCGTGTGCACTCACACAATTTATGAGCCAACACTTTATTAGTACAGACTTAAGTAATTTAATGGCAGTTTACACACTTTACTTTTAATTTACAGATTATACCCAGTTGTAATGAAAGATAAAAATTCTATGTGAAAATATTTATCCTGAATGAACAGTATGAAGAAATAATGGAGGCAAGCTCTGGTTATTCAGTAATAATAAAATGTTACACCTAAAATACAAAAGAAATTTTAAATTATATGTTCTCCAGTGGAATTTTAATAAATGCCAGTATCATTAAGTGTTAATGAAAAATAAAAACACATTTCACATCCAGAATGAAAACAGAAGTATCAGATAATATGAATCTGTGTCTTGGCTGGAGAGATATAGTACAGGAAGAACTTGCCTTGCATGCAGCAGCAGTGGCCACAATCCTCTCAAATCCTGAGCCCTGAGCCAGAAGCAGTCCCTGAAAACTGCCAAATGAGGTCCAATTCCTCTGCCTCCCAATCAAAACAGAATCGGGGCTGGAGAGATAGAGAGCATAGTGGTAGGGCTATTTTGCCTTGAATGCAATCAATCCAGAACAGAAGGTGGTTCAAATCCCAGCATTTGAGCCTGCCAGGAGTGATTTCTGAGCACAGAGCCACAGTGCTGCGGGTGTGACCCCAAAACAACAACAACCCCAAACAGAATCTGCATCTAGAGCTAGGGAACAGTTCAAGTGGTAGAGCATAGTCTGGCATATGTAGTATTGAGACCCTTCACCTATATTCCCTTTTACCCTTGAATAACACTGAGTATAATCCTAGTGCTCGCCCTACTCTTCAGTAAAATACAACCCAAAAAGGTCCTGGCTCTCCTACCATACTACTACATAGGACCCTTCATGAGTCCTATAAGACAGAAACAGGAGTTAGAGTGATAGTGAAGTGTGTAGGGTGCTTGATTTGTATGTGGCCAAGCAGGATTTGATCCCTAGCATTCCATTTGGTCCCCAAGCTTAGCAGGAATAATCCCTAAATGCAGAACCAAAACCTGGACAAAGCTGGGGGTGACTTCCCCCAAAAAATAATAAAATAAAACAGAAACCAAGTTTCTACGAAAATCCTTTTAGTAAACAGCATGAGATGGGGGTCAATGTCCAACTCTACATTGAACATACATGGCAGAAACTAAAGAGTGGAAAAGCAACAAATTGGTCCCAGTGCTAAAGAAGCTGGCCTTTTTGGATTTCGCTAACAGCAAAAACATCAGGCATAAAAATCCCCCATGAAACTACAGCAGCCAACAACAAAGTAAAATTTCAAATGTTTAGAAGATGAAAACCAGAACAAAACATTTAAAGTTTTCTTTTTAAAATATGTATTTCATATCTACAATGTTCAAAAATATAAACATTTTCCAGGAAATAGTAACCTTTTTAAAAACTAGGAATTGTCCAGACTATGACTTAATTTCTTTTCCCACGTCCACTTTTTACCCTCAAGAAACTGAGGAAACATTTTCTTTTCCTTTTTTTTAAGGAGACATTTTCTTCATTTCTTGAAGATGTGACCAATCATCCACTTATATTCGTCTAACGTATTTTTAGGATCTTTAAACTAGTACATACTCAAAGAGAATGCTATTTGTACCAAACACTCAGATTTCTCTAATATACTGAGTATTAACTTCATTTGGAAACAACAATCAAAAGCAATAGTGACAAACTTTGTTAAGGAGGTCTGAACTAGTGAAGTATCTGACAAGAGATTTGAGGGTGTTTTAGTTCTTTACCCAAAATACCTGTTAATGCTACATTGGGACTGAATCCCTTTGTCTAGTAGAGACAAAAAATTAACGCAAAGTCTTCAAAGGACAAGAAGATGCTTGAAATACACAGTACTGCAGGAAGAATATGGCAACCAGAAGAAGATACAGACAACTAAAGAATGATAGACAAGTGGCACATATATTTAATAAGGCTAAAACTTGTAATATGAAATTCCATACTCAGCTGATGCATATTATTGTAGGAATTCTAAAAAACCTATGGTGCAACATCCTAAACCATGATTTACAGCTTATAATTTACTGTGGAAACTCCAAACAAGGTGAGAGGTGGGGCTGTCACGGCAATGAAAGGAAACAAGAAATGTACAAGTTAGCAAATGCAGTCAAATTTGGGAGAATCCTGATATATGTAAAAGAATGCATATTTGTGGTAATGGAACAGAGAGGTAAACAGCTGAGAAATACATGACCTTGTTTTAACCAGCCAGGTTAATACTACATAATCACACCAGTTTTTATACCCAAAACTTGGTTTATAACCTTTCCTTACATAACTGTCACATGGTATAAATACTGCCCGCCACATTGCTTTATAGAAGACTAGCAGATTTATTCACCAGGAACATATGGATCTGCATTTGTAGACTTGCATACTATAAGCTGCAAGCCTAGAATCCTCAAGTCATACCCAAAGTTGATATATTTAACACTAAAAGTTGATTTTCATAGTTTGTTTAGTGTGCTACTATCATACTGATAGCGATCAGTGAATAATGTGGATACAATGAAGAGCTGGGCATGCAAAGAGAGGTTTCCACTTACAGCAGACAAAGTTGCTGGAAGTATGTAATGGTATATTAAGACTTGCATCTTCCAATGCCAGTTAAACCACACATCTGCCAAAACTATACATTAATGTGTAAAGCATTTCCATGTGAGTGAATTTAATTCTGTGAGATTTAAGCTGATATGTTTGTGAATAGTACATAGAAACAATTCCAGAAAGAACTTTTAGTGAATAAAAAAACTTCACAAGACACACTAAAACCCAAAAATCTTCCTAGACATGTTATTACAGTGCTTAACATATGCAAGTTTCCTCAAACTGACAAAATGCTTATGTACATCAACAAAATGAGTACCAATGGCTACAGTACATCCTATGAGATGCTGCAAATGAAACATAACCTTTTTATAATCAAGTTGAAGGCAAGTCCCAGATGGATTCTGAGTCATAGAAGAACTGTGCAATGGAGAATGACAATAATAGCAAAAGTTGCTAGCTAGATAATTATAATGAAAAAATGATAAGCTTTCATCAATTTGTCTAGCATGTACATAAGGAAACTTCTTACTTTCTTGGTAACACTGAGCCAACTCCACTGTTCTATGCCCCTTAACACTACTACTATACTAAAAGATTCACTGAGTTTATATATGAATACCAGAGAGAATGAGATATGAGAAATGATAGTAATATTTACATTAGAGCTAACAGAAGGATACTACCTGCTTACTTCATTTTCAAGAAGAAAACACTGCTTAAAAGTATATAACTTCGGGGCCGGGCGGTGGTGCTGAAGGTAAGGTGCCTGCCTTATCACGCTAGCCTTGGACGGACCGTGGTTCGATCCCCCGTGCCCCATATGGTCCCCCAGGCCAGGGGCGACTTCTGAGCGCATAGCCAGGAGTAACCCCTGAGCATCACTGGGTGTGACTCAAAAAAAAAAAAAAAAAAAAAGTAAATAATTTCCCTGAAGAATTCACCAAGCATTGGTGGGTGTGGCTCAAAAACAAGAAAAAAAGAGAAAAAGCAAACTTTAATTTAAAAAAAATGTAAAAAAGTATGTGTGTGTGTGTGTGTGTGTGTGTGTGTGTGTGTGTGTGTGTGTCAAGTGGACTAGAGGTCTTTAACACACAATCACAAGTATTTTGTACATCTTCCAACAAAGAGTTTAGTAATAAATTAGTTTTAAGAAATATTGCAAATTTTTTTGGTTTGTTTTGGGGCCAAATCCAGTGAAGCTTAGAGCATACACCTGGCTCTGAACTCCTAGAGGTCTTGGGGGACTCTTTGGGGTGCTGGGGATTGAACCCCGGTTGACCACATGCAAGGCAAACACCCTACCCAATGTACTATCTCTTTGGCCCTACAATTAAAAACAAACAAATTAAAAAAAAAAAAACAGCACAGCTTCACATAGGGACTGAAGAGAGAATACAAAGGTTAGGTGCTTGCCTTGCACAAGGTCAACCAATTGGATTCCTGTCCTGCGTGTTTCCCAAACACTGTCAGGGATAACTCGTGAGACCAAAGCCAGGTCTAGATCCTAGGCATACTTTGATGTGACCTTAAAATAGCTTCACATGAAGATTGCCCCACATATTTTGACATAAAATCTGAAGTAATCATATGCTGAAATACAGAATCACTGGGAGTGCTCCCCAGAGCATACAGATTGGAAACTCCCCAACAAAAAACATGTAGTATTGTCATAATAGGATATTATTCAATATTGGGAAAAGGGAGGACACTCATAAAGCATGGCAGAATAGACTGTGTTAAAGAAAAAAAAAAAACAAGGGGCAGGCGGTGGCACTAGAGGTAAGGTGCCTGCCTTGCCTGTGCTAGCCTAGGACGGACCGTGGTTCGATCCCCTGGTTTCCCATATGGTCCCCCAAGCCAGGAGTGACTTCTGAGCGCATAGCCAGGAGTAACCCCTGAGCATCACCGGATGTGGCCCAAAAACCAAAAACCAAAAAAAAAAGAAAAGAAAAGGAAAAAACCCCAGAGGCCCCTGCAGCAATGCAACTCTTTCTCTCTCTCCCTCCCTCTCCCTCATCTCTTTCTCTCCTCTTCT
Organism: Crocidura indochinensis; assembly: GCA_004027635.1. Lineage (NCBI taxonomy): Eukaryota > Metazoa > Chordata > Mammalia > Eulipotyphla > Soricidae > Crocidura > Crocidura indochinensis. Next base: position 2,658 of record PVKC010014432.1, on the reverse strand, counting down.
CACTCTTCCTCTCTTTCTGTCTCTACTATTTCCTCTCCTCTCTTTTCTCTCCCCCCTTTTTCTCTCATCTCTCCTCTCCTCTCACTCTTCTACTCTTCTTTTTTCTGTCTGTCTCACTCTTCTTTCCTCTTTCTTCTTTCTTCCCCCCTCTTTAAAAAAAAGGAAAAGAAAAAAACCCTTAAAATACAACCAGAAACTAACTTATAAATCTCATGCAACTCGTACCAGCTTATTATTAGAGTACATTTAATTAATTCAAGTTCTGCATTTTTTTAAATGAGTGGTCATTGTGTTGGGGGAGGAAATAAGAGATTCAACAAAACAAAAAAAAGTCATGCAACATGAACTCTGAGGGAAACACCAATCCCTCGGACTCCAGAGCCCCTTTACAAAGCAGGAAAGGATAAAGAGCCCAAACTGAGTACTGTGGTTCTGAAGACCAACACTTTAGAGTCATTGATAAGTAGAATCTCCTTTTGAATACTTAAGTCTCAACCGCAGAAAGGTGAACTGCAGCTAGGGACAGAGAAATTCAACTGTTCAGATCACAATTGATGCAGGAAAAAGGTTAGGACTTAGAGGATACTCAGTCTCCTGAGCTCCAGAAAACAGTATCTTATGGCTATCTTATGCTATACTGAGCACTATGGTGGGAAACAGTGGTATTAGAAAACAGTGGAAAGCAAATTAAGTCTTTCCCTAACACTTTCAGAGAAGATAGTGCAGAGATTAGAGATTTTTCAGGACTCCAGAGAGCTCCTTACACTAAAAGAGCAGACTGACATGGCACAGTGTAGATAGCCTGGTTTAGTGTACAATAGACATCAAATTCCTCTTCCTACTTTAAAATTTGGAAGTCTTGTCTCCCAAATAAGTGAACAAGAACAATACACCGAAGTAGCTGATTAGAAGAGGCTTATAATACCAGCAATACCAATCCAAGGAATTTATCAGGATATGAATACATTAATTCAAGAGTATACTTGCAATGGTCACAGAGTACAGGTGTTAAATCACATGTGGTGACCTAGTCAATTCCCACCACATAATTCCCTCCTAAGCAATACCATCTCCTAAGCCCTTGGGCTTCCTGAGAACTACTTGGAAATCCCCACTCCTATTCCCCACTAATCAAAGCTTTTTCAGTCTAGATCCTAGCTTCTTCTTTTTTTTTTCTTTGTGTGTGTATGTGTGGTTTTTGGGTCACACCGGCAGTGCTCAGGGTTACTCCTGGCTCCATGCTCAGAAATTGCTCCTGGCATGCACGGAGACCATATGGGACCCGGGGATTCGAACTGATGACCTTCTGCATGAAAGGCAAACGCCTTACCTCCATGCTATCTCACCGGCCCCAGATCCTAGCTTCTTTTTTTTTTTTTTTTTTTTGGCTTTTGGGCCACACCTGGCAGTGCTCAGGGGTTACTCCTGGCTGTCTGCTCAGAAATAGCTCCTGGCAGGCACAGGGGACCATATGGGACACCGGGATTCAAACCAACCACCTTTGGTCCTGGATCGGCTGCTTGCAAGGCAAACGCCACTGTGCTATCTCTCCGGGCCCAGATCCTAGCTTCTTAACTAATTAGGTTGTTAACTAATTATGATGGTCCTGGAAAGTTGAGGAAGAGAGAAATACATGTGCGACCCTATATTCAGGGTAGGTAGTGGAGTTATTTACAAGAGTTAGAATAGAATCAACCTAAAAGTCCATTAACAGATGACCAAAATCAATAAAGATTACTATGCCACGCTTTAAAAATATCAAATTTGCCTTTTGTAACAGATAAAACTAAGTGAAGTGAAAAAGTAAAAGGCCCTGGATAATTTCATTCACATGCTGAATAAAAACCATCAAAGCAAATTAACTGAAAAACACTTGTCTCTGAAAAACATGGTGAAAGGAAAGAAGAGGGTGAGAGAAATGAGTAGATAGGGTACTTCCATGGTATGATTGCATTAGAACTTGGTGGTGGGTCCAAGTGAGGTATATATACACTCTAAAAGGAAATTACAAATTATAGTTTAGTAAAACAGATAAATTAACATATCGTGGAACAAGATCAGACTGTATTAACCCAGTGTGATTCCCTAAGCAGTATTTACCCAAATGAAATCAGAATGAGGTTCTTATAGGTATTACACATTCAAATTATAAATAAAATACCTTAAGTATAAAAATGTAGCTTTTCAACTTAAGAAGACATATAGGTAAATATGAATTACAGTTAATGCTATAAAATATAGAAAAGGACCATATGATGGTACTTCCAATAGAGGTAGCATTCTATTAACCAAAAAAAGTGAAATGAAATCTTTCTACATAAAAGGACCCATTTTCTAGGAGCTAGTAGCAAAAATATAAAGCTCAAGAAGCACTTAATAAACAGCACAAAAAGTTCTCTTCAATCTATATGATTGCAATAAAATTCCCACTGAATTATCATTTTTATTAAAATAATTATTGCAATAAAAGTAAAATGCTTGAAATAATTCTAAACTACTAAATGATAATATATTATTAATCACACACTATATTTAATGCTTGGCTTTTAAAAATTTAGATTAAGTTTACATCTAGACTATTCAGTTAAGAAAGAGAAGATATCATGGGGCCCGGGAGAAAAAAAAGAAAACCAAAAAAAAAAAAAAAAAAAAAAAAAA
>PVKC010014431.1:0-22134 GCA_004027635.1 Crocidura indochinensis | reverse complement strand
TCTGCAAACAAAATACGTACTCCAACAAACTGAGCCATCTTCCCAATTCAGAGTGTGCATTTCATTGGTGTTAGTATAGCTAGAGTTGTTTAGAATAACTGTTATAATTTTAAAACTTTTTTTTTGGTCTTTTGGGTCACACCCAGCAGTGCTCAGGGGTTACTCCTGGCTCCAGGAGTCAGAAATCACTCCTGGCAGGTTTGGGGGATCATATGGGATGCTGGGATTCAAACCAACGACCTTTTGCATGAAAGGCAAACGCCTTACATCCATGCTATCTCTTCAGCCCCATAATCCTAAAACATTTTAACAGAGGCTAGAGAGATGGAACAGTTGATGAGATACTTGCCTTTCATGCGACTACAGAGTTTGAACCCCAGTGCCAGAAGTGATGATCTCTGGAGCCGGTGAGGTGGCGCTAGAGGTATGGTGTCTGCCTTGCCAGCACTAGCCAAGGAAAGACCACGGACAACGGTTCGATCTCCCGATCCGCCAAGACAGGGGCAATTTCTGAGCGCTTAGCCAGGAGTAACCCCTGAGCATTACTGGGTGTGGCCCAAAAACAAAAACAAAAACAAAAAAGAAGTGATGATCTCTGAGCACAGAGCCAGGAGTAAACCCTGAGCCAAAGCCAAGTATGGCCAACAAACAAAACCTATATATATTTTTAATCACATTTTCAAAAAAATTCCAGAGACATTAGCAGTCTCTAGCCATATTTATCCTTTTTATAGTTATTTATTCTAAACATTTTGTAGTCACTTGATTTTTTTTCCCTATGTTATAGAACCACACCGGGAAGTACTCAGGACTACTCACAGTGCTGTGCTAGGATACTATAAAATGCCAAGACTAAGTCCAGGACTTTACATTTAAAACATGCATCTTAGCTCTTTAAACAATCTCTCCAGCCCATAGTTGTTATTTTTGTAGTAAAAATTAATCTACTAGAAATAAAATTTTAAATGTGATAGTTATATCAAGAGAAATATAGAGGAAATAAAGATTTTTGGGAGTAAAAATGCTACTTAAATTTACTATCTGATATAAATGCATAATAATTTGGAGGATTTTTCTATTGGTCTTCATGTATAAATGTGCAGCTTTCTTACTCTACTATGTTAACTTAACTTCTCCACTGACTAAAGAGATAGTACAGAGGCTTGCCTTAAATGCATCTGACCTCAGTTTAAATTCTGGTACTACATATGGTCCCCAAGCACTGCCATTAATGATCCCTGAACACTTCTATATGTGGCTTCAAATTCCATTCCTTTCCTCAAAAAAATAGCACATTTTCCCCAGGTCATTAGCTATTCTTTGAGTACAATTTTTGGAGTGTTAAAAATATGATTTTTATAATTTTTGAGGGAAACTCATTATTTCTATATTTCTATAAAATCCAAAAAGTAGGATTTCATACTATGTTTCTGATTGTTAAAAAATTTATTTATTTCCAATGATTAGTCATCTCACCACTTTCTTTACTTTGTTACCACACCTTACTATTGTCCTTGTAAATTTGGAAAATAGTTTTAATTATATGTTTTAATTTGTATTTATGAGATTGTTAATAAGGTTGTACCTTGCTTATAAATAATGTATCAACTATATATATTTTTTGGGGGGGGTTGGGTGACATCCCGTGACGCTCAAGGGTTACTCCTGGCTATGAACTCAGAAATTGTTCCTGGTTTAGGGGACCATATGGGATGCTGGAAGATCGAACCTCAGTCCGGTCCGTCCCAGACTAGCACAGGCAAGGCAAATGCCTTATAGATTGCGCCACCTCTCCAGCCCCTCAACTATATTTTTATAATTAATTGTCTTTCCAGTTAGTCCTTTACTTATCATTTTGTTGGAATGTTATTATTTTAAATGATGAATATAAAGTACTTTTCCTTTTAAGCTAAGTACTACCCAGGTAGAAATTCTACTCTGTAGACAGATTTTAAAGATTAACTTGGTTTCCAATTATTATTTCCCACATGTTTATTTTGGCTGCTTTTCTGGGGGGTGAGGAAGGAGAAGGGAGAATATTTTTCTTTTAATTTCTGTTACACGGAGGGGAAATGGTCTGTAAAGTTCCTTATATTTTTATATAATGGTAGTTGACTGATTTCATCCAAAAACTCCCAAAGTAACATTGTATTTACTATCAGTAATATGAAAGCTATCTTAATAAGCTTTGGTTTTCTTAAGGTGCCAGATAAATTGTGTTCAACCAGATGAATTCCTTATATATAAAGGGCCACATGAACAGAGGGCCAGATAGTAGTACAAGAGTATATATATAATACACCAAGATCTAACTCACTTTTTTCTTGGCAAACACATGTTATTGAGCCAATGAACAGTCTGAAGTTTAACTATGACTCAGTTCCTCCTAGTGCTCTACTGCAAGTACAAAAGGTTACCCAAGCCTCCAGTTTCAAACACAGAGATCCAATTTGGAATGAAGGAAGTAAACATCCCACACTTTAACAACTAAAGATGTTATACTGATCACATCTATGAAATCCAAGTTTCAAAATGTGAGTTGTGAAAACATTTGAATCTCCTCATAATAGAAAGAAACTTGAAAGAAAAAGAAACACGCATACAGAAAGAAAAAAATGATTTTTCCCCCTACGTAGAACATGGCCATAGAGTCATTTCCTGGGAGAAGAGGAAAATGCAAGTGACAATTTATCATTGTGGGTGAATGGAGCATCTCCTAGATTGAGACAGGCTCTTACTCTGGAAAAGCTTAGTCTATTGATGCCAAAGGTCAGAGGTTCCCTGTTGACAAATCAAGAGTACATTGTTGACAATTTTTCAGTCAGTTACAGATAAAACACCAGCAAAATTTAATCAACAGAACAAAATTTAATTAGGTACTATTTGATTTTTAAAGATTAAAATTAAAATTAAAATATTCTTAGAGTCATCAACTGACCAGTTTTTAAAGTATAATAGTGAAATTTTCAATTTTCTATTTCAATTTTAATTTTGAAGAGAATTAAGAGTTAATACTTCCTTATTTTTTCTTGTCCATTTCCTTTTTGGTGCTTGACAATATTAAGGTTTCTTTTTATTGAAAACTTTCAAACATTAAATGAAACAAAAAGTACAAGAGTCAGCAATAGTACAGTGAGTAGGACACTTGCCTTGAACACTGTACACTTAATCTATCCTCTAGCACCCAGTGTGCCCCTATGAGCTTGCTAGGATTGATAACTACGCTCAGAACCAGGAGTAAGTCCTGAACACCACTAGGTCTGAGCCCCCCCAAGCAAAACCACAACATCACCAGATTGAATAATGATTAATATTTGTTCAGACTTCACTTACCTATTGTCCATCTCTATAATGAAGTGCTCAGGAGCTGTGCTTGATTCTGTGCTCAAGAATGGCCCCTAGTAGTGGTCAGGGGACCATAAGGCGAGCTAGCAGTTGATCAAGGGTTGACATGCAGTAGGTCAGTGTCTTACCTTTTTTTTTTTTGTATTTGTTTTTTTTTGTTTGTTTGTTTGTTTTTTGGTTTTTGGGTCACATCCGGCAGTGCTCAGGGGTTACTCCTGGCTCCATGCTCAGAAATTGCTCCTGGCAGGCACGGGGGACCATATGGGGTCTTCTGTTTTAATCACTATTTCTTAACTGGAAGTAATAAATACATAAGAAACTGAAATGAGTTTCCTCAAAGAGCTGGTTGAAAAGTACACGAGTGAGGCTGGAGAGATAGCATGGAGGTAGGGTGTTTGCCTTTCATGCAGAAGGACGGTGATTCGAATCCCCGCGTCCTATATGGTCACCTGAGCCTGCCTGGAGCGATTTCTGAACATAGAGCCAGGAGTAACCCTTGAGCACTGTCAGGTGTGACAATCAAAACAAACAAAAAAAAAATTACACGAGTTGAACTCAGATTTTATATTTCTATTATGCCCTTTCTTTTCTATATTTCATGTTACCATACCATCATTTTAAAATATTTGTGACTTACAAGGCTAAAGAAATATATGGTATGCAACAGATCCTATTTCAGTCCCTGAACACATGGCCCCCTGATTATTATAAATTGCAGCCAAAGACATACCCCAACACTACTGGGTCCAATTCTGGAGGCCTCTTACCCTCACACCTCACTCTCAAGGCCAGTAATACTCAGTATTTCGACCTCAGGTTCTTACATTGACTTGATTGACTGAGAATCACCCAGAGAAGCCCTAGACCTCACTTGAAAACCACTTTAGAAGCTCCTTTCCTCCTTCCTCTTAATATATATGATTCTGTTTTTCTGGTGATTTAGAAAATATTAAAAAGTCAAACTCTATTTATTTTAAGTTTGTTTATATTTAAAACTCCTAGTGATTCCCAAAAGGTATTGAGGATTTAGAATGCAGCTTCTATTTCCCCCAATGGCTAGCTAGCCCTTTGAAATTCTCTAGAAATATTGCTTCCTGAAATATACTAAAATTAATTTAAAAGCTCCAAGTTTTAGAAAAATATCATAACAGATCAATAAAGATTACTAGAGATTTCATTCTGAATTTGAAACACAATTGATCAAAACTCCAAAAGCGAGTTAAACATTAAAAATTTAGGAAAACTCAAAATGAAGTTGACTTACTTTAACTTATGTTAAGTAAGGCTTATATATTTTTATTGGTGTTAGCTTGATACATGGTATAAAGTGTGGTTCAACTCTTTGTTAACTCAACTCTTTGTTCCCAGGAAGTACAGTATGGAGAGGACACAGAAGATTGAGGAGGGACAACATCTTCCCACATCCATATCTTAAAAGCCTCCACTAAAGATGAAGCAAAAAACTAACAGATGAAATCCATCTTGATGACCTGATTTTTGTCCTTTTGACACTCAGCCAGCAAACCATTTTCTTAAAAACATTTTTAGCTAACAGAGACTTTTATTTGCATATGCTCTATCAAAAAAAAAGGGGGGGTTAAGTGAGGAGGAGTTTCCCTGTGTTCGAGAATTCTCATGAGAAATTGTTTGCAAATATGGCTTCTTCACATAAAAAAGAAAGATTCTTGGCCACATTTTCTTCCCAGCCTTTATAACACTGTTCAATAAAGGGCCACCTACCACTCCCTGGAGTTTATTTCAGTCCTTTGATATATCTTGAGAGATTTAAAAGATATTGTTACAGTGGAGTGGATTCTGCAGGGTTGCTGCTGAATCTCTTTTTATGTACAAAGAATAAAAATACATTGTTTTGAGAAACATGTTTTTAAAATAATTTTTATAGATTGCAGATTTTGTAAATGATCATGATAATTGTTGGGAGGGGGTTCCCAACCTTGTTAATGTCCCCTTAGCATAAGGCTTTTGTTTCCCAGCCTTGAATATGTCATTTTCTCCTACAGACTGCATTTCTAGGGGTATAATTGCTGTCTCCATGTAAAAGACAACTCATGTGCATAAATTTCCACTCACTGAAACAAGACTCTGCCTCCCCTAATTTTAATGCAGATGTGAACTAGGGGGTAGAGTTGCACTTACTTCCCCAAGCAAAATGAACAGATTACACATTAAATATTGTCTTTGGAGCCAGGTGCACAGAAACAACCAATTACCTAGACAGCTCATCAAGTTCTGATATGTTTACCACATTGTTTTTTGTTTTCTCTTTAAACATTTGGTGAATTATTCTGAGGCTTTCATATCTTTATAATGAACTGAATATGCTTATTAATAAAGACCCCTTTGTGTGATCTGCTAGCAGTTGACACATAGAAAAAGACTTTAAACCCATGTTTTAAAGTTTCTAAGCTGAACTTGAGTTTCTGTGAAGACAAAGCCTTACCCCTACAAAAAGATACCATTTTCTGTTTCTTCAGTGCTAGATAATTGAGATCTTAAAATTACTTAAAGGAAATAAAATGTAAATTTGCAAAAGCTGTGATGGAGGGCAAGGAGTATGGGGAGGGGCTTCTAATATAAAATATTACACATTTTTTGTACGTTTATGGTCATATTAATCAAATTTTGGCCACTGCTTATTATGTCATCTAGAATTTTTAGGCGTAACATTACTTTTGGGGAAGGGACTTAATAAATCAAAACTGCTGATGAATCTAAGAGTGTTTTCAAGACTTGTTTTCGTTCATCCAAGAGACTTTTACCACTTCCGGAAGAGGAACTGTTTTAGATTTCCACAAAGTCATTAAACTCGCCAAGAATGTGAAGAATAAATAGAGTGGTGTGGCAACAAAGATGTAATTGGTGCAAACTATTAAAAGGTTAGAGTCTTGGTGATGGGCTGTCTGACAGCACACCCAGGAGAGGAAGACTTGAGGAAAGGGAAAGGAAGATGTCACTGAAAACCCCTTACAAAGACTTAGTGCTAAATAACTTGGAAATCAAGCATATGACTGCTGAGTGATTGCTGACAGAATTCCAATCTTTAAAGGGGCTGATCTAAGAGCTTCTAGGAAAATAGAGGGAGCTTTAAGCTCAGTAGGTGAAAGGCACAACCAAAATATTTTTATATGTAAAGGTACATGACCAAAGGAGCTGTAAGCTTTTTTGTTTGTGGGCTTTTGTTGGTTTGCTTGGTTTTTGCTTCTTTTTTGGGGGGTGGGTGCATAACTGGCAGTGTTCAGGTACTACTCTCAGACCTGTGCTCTGGGATCGCTCCTGTCTAATGAACACAGACCTCCAGCATGCAAAGCAAGTTGAATGCATGACGACCTCTTCTTGCCAACCAATAAATCGTTTTGTTTATCTTTTAAGGAAAAGATTTGAGGGCTAGGGACATAGATCAATGGTCTGGAGCACATGCTTTTCATGTTAAAGTCCCCAGTTTTATCTCTAGATCACATGATTCCCTAATGAATGCTAGGAGTAACCCCTGAGCACTGAACTGGAAGTAGACCCCAAGATCCAATGCACGTGGTTTCCCCCCCCCCAAAAAAAAAGAAAGTGAGAAGAAACACAATTTTTAAATGTAGGAGTAGAAAAAAAACTTGAAATTATTAAGAACACTTTTGTACTATCATACATTAAGGTCAAAGTAGAAGCTGGAACAAATTCTATAGAGGGCAACTTGATATTGTATAGCAAAATTAAAAATAAATGCACATTTCCCTTCACCTCATTCTAGTCTAGGAATGGTTCTTGCTCATATTCTCTTCCAGTTTAAAAGAGAGATTTTTTGTTTGTTTTTGGGTCACGCCCAGCAGTACTCGGGTTACTTCTGGCTCCACACTCAGAAATCGCTCCTGGCAGGCTCTGGGGACCATATCGGATGCCAGGATTCGAACCAATGACCTTCTGCATGAAAGGCAAATGTCTTACCTCCATGCCATCTCTCCGGTCCCTAAAAAAGAGATATTCACAGGTTTTCATTGTGTAGTGTGTATAAAAATTAAAGGTTGCCTTGATGTTTATCAAGAGTATATTAAGTCTAGGGGCCGGAGAAATAACAGTGGTGGGGTGTTTGCCTTGCACACAACCGATCTAGGACGGTCCTGTGTTCGATTTCTGGCATCCCATATGGTCCCCTGAGCCTGCCAGGAGTGATTTCTTTTTTTTTTTGGGGTCACACCCGGCAGTGCTCAGGGGTTACTCCTGGCTCCATGCTCAGAAATTGCTCCTGGCAGGCACGGGGGACCATATGGGGCACCGGGATTCGAACCGATGACCTTTTGCATGAAAGGCAAACGCCTTACCTCCATGCTATCTCCCGGGCCCCAGGAGTGATTTCTGAATGCAGAGCCAGACATAACATCTGAGCCCTCCAGGTGTAGCCCTAACACCCCCCCAAAAGAGTATATTGAGTCTAAACATTATGATATGTTCTCACAATAGAACATTTTGCTTTAAATGTCTTCCTTAAAAATTATATTTTTCCATTTATTTTTTATTGAGGTAACATGGTTTACAACTTTCATATTACCATTGTATACTTGAATGCTACTTCACCACCCCAACACTATATCAGTAACTCTCCACCACTGTTTTGCACCCCCACCCCACTAATTGCAGCCTTAATTCACTATTCTGTTAATAATATCAGGCTTTGTTTCCAATGAAGACTATTTACTTGGTTTATTTCTTCATATTTCACCTATGAACAAGATCATATGACAATTATCTTGCTTGTTCAGACTCATTTTGCTTAGTATGATACACTCCAATTCCATTTAGTTTTGAAGAGAAAAGAAGTTTTTAATGTATTGCTAAAAACCAAGCTCCTCAATACAGTGGTAAAATAATAGCAAAAACAAAACACTAATATTCTGGAAATTGTATTCTATGCTATTTACCCTTTAAATAAAAAGAAGAATGCAAGTGATTGATATCATTAGGCACAAATATTTGAAGATGATGAGGGGGTTGATTGGAAACCATGAAAAGATAGTAAGGTAAGATATATTGTTATGTTGAATAGTAAAAGTTCAAATCTTATGCAGTAAGTTATTCCTGGATCTCTAACATTTTAGATTCTACAACCTCCGTTTCTTCCACTGTAGAGTAGAGATGACAATGTTACCTCCCATGTGCGGGAGCCAAGGTTGCTTATGAAGCAAAGAAAGTGATGAATGGAGGTGGGCCAGGATTGGAAATGATCCACAAGAGTTAGTGCTTATTATCAACCTCTTAGCAATAACATCACCCCTTTACCACCAGTAACTGGGTATTTAGGGGCAAAAGTAGAAAATGAAATGGACTTTCTGGAAGTGATTGCTAAGAGAGCGTTTTGCAAAGGTCTCTGCTGAGAGAATAAAAAACATCCAAAGCATCTCTAAATGTGATATCCTTTCTGCAAAATTAACAAAGAAGGAGCCTCTTAGAGTCACTCTAAACACCTCCCTTTCCACATTCGATGTGGGAAAATGCAAGAGGTCTAGCTTGTGGCAAGAGCCTCTCTTGGGACCAATCAGTACCCTTTTGCTGGAGTGGAAAAGAACAGATCTTGGTGAACAATGAGGTGAGCTGAGCAAACTGGCTCTCAACAACACATATTTCTGTGTTTCTAATTTTTTAAGATGGTTTAAGGAAGAGATCGGTTGTTTTCTGTTATAACAACATAATTACAAGCAGCAAGTTGGGTAATTTTTCCCATGATACGAAGTGAAAGAAAATAGTACTCCTTATAAAACAAGGAGGGTGTGGCCTAAGGACATATTTTGTTGCTGATCTATGAACTCAAGAAAACATAGAAACCAAAGAGACAGCTCAATGGACTAACTACATATTTTGATTGTCAGAGGCCCTGGTTCAGTCTCTGTCAATATATGTTCCCATCTCTTTCTAGCACCTCTAGGAGCAGTCCCTGAACACAAAGAAAATAACTCCTGTGAGCACTACCAAGAAAAGAAAAGAAAAAAAGAGAGAAAAAGAGAAAATAAGGAAAGAAATGAAAGAAAAAGAAAAGAAAGAGAGAAAGAAAGAAGAAAGAAAGAGAGAAGAAAGAAAGAAGAGAAAGAAGAGAAAAAAGAGAAAGCAATGAAAAAGAGAAAGTGGGAGAAAAATAGGGAGAAAGGAAAGAAGTAAGGACAAGAAGAAAAAAGAAAAGAGGGAGGTAGGAAAAAAGGGAGAAAGGAGGGAAAAGTTAAAAAAGAAAGGTAGAAAGGACCAGGAAGTTATTGTGAGCACTTGAGTTTGATACCTAGGTCTAAAGTCATGTCCCCACCCTTCTAAGCACTACTGAATATAGTCCTTATTTTTAAAAAGTAAAAAAAAAAAGGCCAGACCAGAGGGATAGTACAGTGGATATGGTGCTTTTTTTGTATGCACCTAGCCCAATCTCTGCCAGCAGTGATCCCTGAGCACAGTCAGGAGTAAGTCTTGAGCACCACCAGGTATATCTGAAAAAAATCAAACAAACAAAAATAAAAGTGGGGCCAGTGAAATAGTATGGAGGTAGGGTGTTTGCCTTGCATGTGGAAAGATGGTGGTTCGAATCCCAGCATCCCATATGGTCCCCTGGGCCTGACAGGAGTGATTTCTGAGTGTAGAGCCAGGAGTAAGACCTGATTGCTGCTGGGTGTGACCCCCCTACCCCCCAAAAAAAGAGAAAAAGCAAAGAATGTGGTTGCCATATAGGACACAAACTTGAACTCATATATTCAGAACCTGCAAGGGTCTACAGATGAACTCTTCAACAGTCCCAAAATCCAAGGAATCATATGAAAAAGTTTATGTATGGGAAAGTATATTTTGTTCTGGGGAATGCATAGCTTTCATCTGATTCTCAAAGAGGGCTATGATTACATGGCCCTCCTAGACCCATAATGACAATTTGTGAGACTTCATGTATTAGAGTTCATTCATCATTGAGAGCCTAAGGCTCAAACAATAAAGTTTTTCACAAAAATTGATAGGAATCTCAGTTTTGTTAGAGGACTTTCTAAGAAGCCATTCTTGTAATGTTTTTGTCTTGCCAATTTTGTTCTGTACTATAATTTACTGAATACTATTCTTCAAATAATGTCCACTTTTAAATTTAGATACTTATCATCCTAAATAAAATTTTCTTTGTGAAGTCATGGCTATATTGTCTATCTTTGGGATTCCCCACACACACATAATATATTTTTGTGTAAAAATGTATTTTTACATTTCTGGGAAAGTAGAGATAGTACAATGGGTAGTACATTTGCCTTTTATGCAGTCAATCTGCGTTCAATTCCCTGCCCCATTATAGCACCCTGAACACTTCCAGGAGTGATTCCTAAGTAGAGAACCAGAAGCAAACCCTGAGCACAACAGTGTGTGCCCAAAACAGTAAATAAAAATTTTTTTAAAAACATTTGCCACTTACAAAATCATGCATGGCAAGCACTGAGCTGAATATAGGACTGTTTGGAAAAATCCCATCTCTATGCATTCTGAAATTCATGTCACATATTCCAATCTATGGAGAAGGAAGCTGGGGCATGAGGCAATTAGTGAAACTAATGTGAGAGAACTTTTCAGGTACTGAGCAATGGGTATCTATCTGTTAATGACCCGGGCATGATTTCTATCACATTGCTAAGCAGACAGGCTAAAATGATTTTTACCTGCTCTCAGATTTCCCCATTACCAACATAAAGAGAATCAACTAGATATGAGTTCAAACTTGATCAATTTAATACTCTGGTAATCATCCCAGTGTATGGAGGGTGGGGTGGAGGAGGGGAGCCAGTGAGTTTCTTTCTACTCAAATTCCATCTCATTTTTATTTTTTCTTAATGTTTTTTTGAATCCCAAGTTCCAAAACCTGTCCCCTATTATGCAGTGCAAACGAGAACAGATGGGGAAAAGTTATGTTGGAAAGGGCTTTGGAGGGCCACAGAGAAGAGAAATATGACTACTCAATGTGTCACACACCAACTTGCAGCTGCCACCAGTCCTTCCACACGACACGCTGCGTATGGAACCAGCCTGCGCTACTCAGAAGTAGCAGGCGGACTGCAGGAAGGGAGCACAATTAGAGAACAGTCGCTTTACTTGTGTTTCCTTGAAAATATGAATAAAGAGCGTAGCAGCAGCACAGCCAACAAAAGAGAAATCAATCCAAAGGCCAGCCTGGAAAGCAGTTAGCTCTACCCTGAAGTTTCCCAAATGTTAACCTATAATCAGCTTTAGCCTGCTTTTTTCTTGCCAAGATTGCATCAGCAATTCTCAAAAGCACCATTCAGGTCTTCTCTCTGACAGGGAAACATTCCTTGAGAAAGGTCACACCAGCTTACATGCATGGTGTGTCCTTCTGACAGTATTTTTCAGTGTCACAGGATGCTTCTGAGTTTGCTAAATATTTTCAGTGTGAGGCAATTGACCTGAATTCCATTTATTCTCTGTGAGATCTGAGTTAAGTTGCCTTACTTCTCTCTGAGCCTAGGGTCCATCATCTGTCAAACAAAACTAGCAGGACTTTTGTCTTTTCCATTTTTGTTTAGGTATTGTATTTTACAATATTATTAATCATAAATTTCCAAATACACTTTGGAACTTTGTGTGTTCCAGAACCATACACACCCATCTATTAGGACGGTTTTGAGAATCAAGGTTATATATGTAAGTGCTTATCACTTTAATATTCTCAGTATTTCTGTGACTATTAGAAAGCACAGAGGTGTTCTTTAAAAATTCAAAATGAAGATACTGAATACATGTGAAACAGCATATATATTGAGCTTAGTAAATAGCATTTATGTATATCCTTATATATCCCTGGTTATCTATGTTAAAAGTAGTTGTAAATTCAGTGTGGCTTAAACTATTTAATTCCAGTGGCACTTCGAGTCTACAGTTTCTGTGAATGAATCTTTATGTTGTCAACAGGTGCATTATTATAATTGTCTATGTACCTGTTGTTGAAGAATAAATATGCCTAAACTTTGTTTGGTGGAGCACTCTTTTCTTTCCCAGGGAATTTTGTAAATAACCTACATTGACCCCCATTGCATGATGCTAAGAAACCCTTTTTTTCCTAGATTGATTTTAGACTTTATTTAATCTCTGGGGAATGGAGAATGAGGCTTTCATTTACAATACAAATGATGGTGATTCTTAGGTACAGTGAAGTTTAATGACCACTTCCATAATGAGTAGGGAGTTTGGGTCATTTCCTTATACCAGCTTTTCCCCATTAGAAATACAGCAATTGTGCTCGCTTCAGCAGACATATTATAAAATTCAGCAATTGCTTGAAAGACAAGACTTGTATCTGGTAGTTCTAGCTACTCTTTCCACATCTTTTGTTCTCTTGTTTTGCAGAGTGACTTATTAAAGGTGGATTATTCATGTCCCTTTGGCCCTAGGAGTGTGGATAGAGTTTGCCCTCAGAGGCTGGCAAAAAAGGCCAACACTGTGAGATGGGGGAGGATTCTCTAGTATAATGTTTAATAAGTCTTTTTAAATACCTAAAGCATCCTATAATGGATGATACTGTTTTGTTTGTTTGTTTGTTTCGGGCCACACCCATTTGATGCTCAGGGGTTACTCCTGGCTAAACGCTCAGAAATTGCCCCTGGCTTGGGAGGGGGACCATATGGGACGCAGGGGGATCGAACCGCATTCCTTTCTTGGCTAGCGCTTGCAAAGCAGACACCTTACCTCTAGCTCCACCTTGCAGGCCCCGGATGATACGTTGCTCTCTATATATAGTTGAACTTTTCAGAGTGCACATAGGATATAAATGAAGGTTGGTGATTTTTCTAAGATGTATTATTTGGAACCAGAGAAATAATACAGTGGGAAAGGGTTTGCATTGCATGAGGCCAATGTGAGTTTGATCCCTGAGTCTGCCAGGAGTAATTTCTGAGTGCAAAGCCAGGAGTTACCCCTGAGCATCACCGGGTATAGTCCAAAGACACACACACAGGCAAATAGATGTCTATTCACTCATATAGAAAAGATACACTCAAACACCATGAGCAACAATGAATGGCTTTCTAGACTGAAATGAAGTAAAAAAAATTGTACTCTCCCAAGTCCCTCCGTAGGCTGGAGTAAAAAAAAAAAAATGGAACATGGAAACCTGGGAAATCAAGGTGTGCGCATCCTCCTCCACTGTCATCTTTAGGAACAAAATTAAATGCCTGAATCCCAGAACCCTTATAGATAGATCTTTCCCCTCTTTTTTTCTGCTGTGAGGCTGGGCAAGTTATTCATTATCTCCACACCTCACTTTGCTCATGTGCAGAAAAGATAATAAGGCTGATTTCAGTTGTGAGAACTGAAAGAAACAAGTTTAAAATGCAGCTGGCACAGTGGTGAGGCGCTCAATGGTAGTTATGCCATTGTCCTTTTGATTCTAACCGCTGTGCACTGCATTCCACCAAAGAGACTCAAATTTAAAATAAAGAACTCTTTGAAGAGGCATCACGAGGGTGCTGTGGTAATGGAACTAGAGTCCAAGGTCTAAAACTTTGTTTTACTACCTTTCTTCCTTCTTTCCAAAAATTTAGAATCAAAAACTTTGTTGGAGGGGGAAAATATAAATAAAGGATTTAAAGGAAAATTAGTGACAGAGAAAAGAAACCTAGCAAGGGCAAAAAAAAAAAAAGAGTGTGTGTGTGTGTGTGTGTGTGTGTGTGTGTGTGTGTGTGTGTGTGTGTGTGTGAAATTTTAAAAGGAAAGAAAAATATCTGAGAGAAAAATGGAGGTGAGATGTAAGAGATACTTCTCTCAGATATAATAGGCAGAGTTGACCAGAATGTTGACCAGAGTTGACCAAAATGTTGACCAGAGAGTTTCTATAAAATGTCCTGGTAGGTGTATTGGGGGTCACAGCAAGGACAGGTGCACAGGCGTAAATGAGGGATAAGTAGAGCAAGCAGAGCTCAACCTATGGAAGCCTATGCTCACTGTTGCCTCTCAGCCATCCAGACTGCTGTTTGGGTGGGCGGAATGGGGAAATACTCTCTGTTCAAAGTAATGGCTTTGAAGTAGAGACAAACACAATCTGGTAGTATTACAGAGGCATTATTCACCCTGGTGACTCATGCTCTTTGTTTCCCACACAGCAGAAGCAAGAAGTAACATCATTGACCTTGAAGATGTTGGCCAAATGTGGATCCAACTTGATATATTTCAAATTACTGTGCACACCTGTGTTTTGGGTGTATGTGGGGGGTTGTTTTGAAGAGAAGAAAGAGAGAAGAGGATTATATGTCAAAGTAAGAATGTATGCTAAGCATCTTAAAAGATAGTAACAAGGTCTTAATATTAAAACATCCACTCCGCTGAGTAGAAGTACTTAGATGGAAATAACCTATATGAACAATTCTCAACTCAAAACATTGAATAGGAAGTTGTTCAGTAGTTAGTTCAATGTGGGAATATTCTAAATAATTCTTAGCTAATAGTTACATATGGATCTCATCCGTATCCTTGGACTTAAATCTCTTTTATTATTTCCTTTCATTATGACTCTTCATGATTTCAATGTGTGGTGAGTTTTTAGTAATGTTCAAAGCCACACACTACCTATGCTCAGACAAAGCAGAGCAAAATTAAAACAGATGCATTTCCCAGGTTTTGACAACATGCAAAAGAAATCAGAAAATAATAAAAGGGTGCAGTAGAAGATACAGATGTATTGCAGCTGCACCAATGGCAAACAGGCCTGGACTAAGACCAGATGTTCCCTGTGGCCTTGTGAGAAATGATCTACACAAAGCCTGGTGACAGTAATAGGGTCACAATCACTCTTGGAACTGTATTTGGAGCCTCAAAGGAAAAATGATAGTAAAATCATGGAGTCATTTGAAGCTAATCAGGAAGAAACTTGAGAACTGCAAATTAAACACTACACAGGTAGAATTGGGAGAGTTATTTATTGTAGAGTTTACCCAGTTTTTTCAGAGAGGAAAATTAAGATTTTGAAGTACAGTATTGTAAACCTTGGAGAATTTCTGTTGGTTACCATATTTGTGTGGATGAAGAAAGAGGATTGAATTAAAAGCGTTAAAAAGGACAATATAAAAGCAAACTTTTAACAACTGGCATCATGTACTTGGGCCTAGGTGTAAATCTCCAAAGTCTTACAATCATGTTTTGCATCATGTATATTCCTCAAGCATCTCCACCTGTATAGAATTCTTACTTTTCCTAGGTGCATATTGTTACAGGAAGTAAGATAAAAAGTTTATTCAGAAATATTTATTGTAATTAAATTTCTTGTAATCTTAGCAATTAATAGGAATTCAGTTCAAGAGATTAAGAGGGAAGTCTTAGTTTAAGAAACTTTATATGTGTCCCAGCATCCAAACACTGGAATGTAGGAAAGTCTCAAAAACAAAAGAAACCACAAATAAATACCATGTGTTGTGTCCCTGGCCCCCACGTTTCCATTCTTGGTACATTAAGTAGTATATTGAATGATGAAACTAGGAATTTGGGGGAGCACCAGGAGGAAAAGGCAAAATTTTAAACAGATAAACTATAATAAAGAAAAGGAGTTAGAAGAATTAAAGATAATTTCTTCTAAATATCTACTTCTAGATGTGAAAATACACCATATATATGCATATATATAAAGAGATACTAGGGGCCTGTGAGAGAGTACAAAAGTGTTGGTTTTTTTTTTTTTTTTTTTTTTTTTTTTTTTTTTTTGCTATTGTTTGTTTGCTTGTTCACACTCAGCAATACTCAGGGGTTACCTGGGTTCCACACTCAGGAATTACTTCTTTTTCTTTTTCTTTTTTTTTGTTTTGTTTTTTTTTGTTTTGTTTTTGGTTCACACCCGGCAGCACTCAGGGGTAACTCCTGGCTCTACGCTCAGAAACCACTCCTGACAGGCTCGGGGAACCATATGGGATGCCGGGATTTGAACCACTGACCTTCTGCATGCAAGGCAAAAGCCTTACCTCCATGCTATCTCTCCGGCTCCAGGAATTACTTCTAACAGTGATAAAGGAACAATATATAATGCTGGTGATCAAACATGGTTTGACCACACACAGGCAAGTGTCCTACGCACTGGACTATCCTTTTAGCCTCTATAGTATAGAGTATAGAGGGTAAGGTGTTTGCCTTGCAAATAACTTTCAATTTTAATAATTTCAATTTGAACCCTGGTGCCTTATTTAGTCCCTTGAGCTTTGCCAAGAGTAATCCCTGAGCAACAGAGTACTATTGGATGTGTTCCAACACCCCCAACACATACAAATAAAGTGTAAACACTCACATTAAGGACAAGAAAATAAATTTTTAAGATGATAAATAAGCCAAGGCTTTCATTGGATTTTGTATGTTGTTCTTGTTGGTATTTTTTTTTCATATTCTGAGTTGTAGATACATGGGTATGTGTTGTATTATACATCTTGTCTTTTTTTACTTATCCAAAATATTTCCTTTAAAATATGTTTGATATCATTCTGTGTTTTGTACATCTATTGTTTGTAACTTGATGAATTGTCATAAGCAAACAGAGGGATGGGGAAAAGGATTTGAGATTTGATGTTTTCTTACTTCCAGAAAGACCTTAGCAACTCCCCATCAATGTTGGATTTCTGGTCTTAACTCCCCCAGAAATGTTCCTCATAATCTTTGTAGTTATGGTACTACTTTCTCTTCCTGTCTCTTGCCTCTTTGTGATTTTTTTCCTTTACATTTGAGAAGTCAGTTGCATCCTATAATTTTCCACTGCCCCAATTGCACCAAGGAGTGGGTGTAGTAGAAATTCAATATCCACTGGTATGTGTCATTGTTCCTGAGTCAACTTTGCTTTTCAAAAACACAATATGTTATTAAACAAAACCTTTCCTCTATTCTGAACAACAGACTAGTGGTTGGGTGGTTGTTGTGTTTTTTTTTTAAACATGGATTTGAGAAAAGAGCGTTCATGCTTAGTCCACTCAAAGACTAATCACCTGCCAAGATTTATTGAGAGTTGCTAGGGTGGATTCCCCCCTTCACCGCCCCCAATACCAGTTTTTGAGGCACATAATGGCAACATTTTGCTATAAAAATGCTAACTTCTCTTCTGTTGTACTTCTGCTGTTATTCAAAAACAGCCAAATGGATGTTATTGAAATCCGGTCCCAAAAAAAGGTTGAAATTGCTCCCCAGCTGGGCCTGAGACCCTGTGTGCCAAATTTCAGCCTAAAGAGATTCTTATATTTGAGTCACTGTGAGCAGCTGAAAATATGAGGTTTGGGGTGGAAATGCTAACAGACTCTTAACTATCATTTTGCAAACCATGTGATTATAACACAATGCAAACCTCCTCTGGAGCAAGTCTCTGGCAAAAGCAACAGAAACAAGATGTCTAGGCCCTAAGTTCTGCCTTTGCAAGCTTCTGCTGGGCTCGCAGCAGGCAGAGGAGCCTGGCAATAACACTGCCGGCATATCTGTACTTGCTGAGGTTAAGCAAGGGGCCCCACCACTGAAATTCTGTGAAATATCAGAAGCTTGTGCTGCTCATTCCTTTACAGCACTCCTTGGAATGTGGGTTTGTGGTCAACCTTGCTTGCTCTGGAAGTGTTATCGCCAACAGTGCTTGGTTCCAACCAGACACGGATTGTTTCCCACCTCTAGTCCCATTGGCTTAGTCACATTTGCTCCCATTCCAACTTGGCAAAATTGCCTGCTCTGCTTGGCCACTTGCTTCTGTCATCTGGCATTTAAATGTAGGCTGAATCTCTCCTCGGTTATATCCGGGGCCACCAAGATGCTTTGGTTCCAGACTTGAAACACATGTTTCAGGCAGTGAGTGCCCAAATGTAGGTAGTTTCCACAGACTAATATATTTATGGACCTGCATAGCGTAGAGAGGTAATCAGAGCATCTTGAGGGCAGCCTCCCAGAACGATATTGCCAGAAGGGTGTCCTCACTACACCTCCCACTACGCCCGGCTTTTTTAAGTGACTGTGACAGAAAGCAAATTGCACCATGAGTCCAATAAGAATTCGACAATCTCTTTCTGCTACCTCGCAGCCTGTCTATGTTGGACAAGACACTAGCTAAGCAGTCTTCATTTACAAAACAGGGAAAACACCTGTCTTCTAGATAGTTCTCAGGTCAGAGAATTCAAGGGCGATTTTCTACATTCTGAAGTATGATCCATATTTTGACAGTGGCCTTATCACTAGACTCTCATGATGACTTCAGAATTCTAAGTTGAAGTCAATAGTATTGAATTTGTAAAATTTGCTCCCATTTAAACAGCTGTTATAGGCTCTAAAAGTCAATGCATGTTTATCTGATGTCTCATGTATGTTCAAGTCTCTATTGATAGATAGAGAATGTTGAGAAAGTGAAGACCTGATCCCTAACTTAAAAATAATAGAATTTAACATGTAACACAAAGTGACATTTAAGTGACTGGCATGCAGTATCATGCAGTATCCAGATGCAGTATCAGTTCATAAGGAGAGAGGAGACATAGGGCTAGAGAAATGAGGGCAGCTTCATGGATTAGCCCTTCTCACAAGAATTTGATTCTTTATAATCCACTGGTTTTAGTGGGCATCGGTCCCATGCTTGCCTATTCCAGATTCCATCTTTTCACCATAACATAATTTGTTGTTGATTAAGGCAACAACAAATATTTCATGCCAGGCTGGTGAAAAAAATCTCCCCCCAAGATATAGAAATGAGGTAAGGAAGGGAGAGAAAGCTTTTTCTTTTTTATTATGTCTAAAGCAATAGCTCAAAAGTAGCCAATGTCCTACATATGCGAGACCCTGAGTTCTATCTCCATCATTACATGATGCCATTACCAGCTCTATCACCTGTAGTTCTCATCGTCCCTGAGTACTGGTCCTTGTGCTATCTACCAGTGGTCCTCAAACTATGGCCCGCGGGCCACATATTGTATTTGTTCCCGTTTTGTTTCTTCACATAAAAATAAGATGTATGGGGGCCGAGCGGTGGCGCTGGAGGTAAGGTGCCTGCCTTGCCTGCGCTAGCCTAGGACGGACCGCGGTTCAATGATCCCTCAGTTCCCATATGGTCCCCGTGCCTGCCAGGAGCGTCTTCTGAGTGCATAAGTAACCCCTGAGCATCACCAGGTGTGGCCCAAAAACCAAAAAAAATAAAAAATAAAAATAAAAATAAAAAATAAGATGTATGCAGCGTGCATAGGAATTTGTTCATAATTTTTGTTTTTACTTTAGTCTGGCCCTCCAATGGTCTGAAGGACAGTGAACTGGACCCCTGTTTAAAAAGTTTGAGGACCCCTGAAAGCTCCCTTCTCCCAGGCACTGCTGTTGAGGGTCCTAGTTTTTTGTTTTGTTTTGTTTTGTTAAAAAAAGAAGTGGTGGAGGGGCCCGGGAGATAGCATGGAGATAAGGCGTTTGCCTTTCATGCAAAAGGTCATCGGTTCGAATCCCGGTGCCCCATATGGTCCCCCGTGCCTGCCAGGAGCAATTTCTGAGCATGGAGCCAGGAGTAACCCCTGAGCACTGCCGGGTGTGACCCAAAAACCAAAAAATAAATAAATAAATAAATAAATAAATAAAGAAGTGGTGTGAGATTTAGAGATTTCTGGGACCCTATATTAGTTCTTTCAGCATAGAAAAAAGATGGTCTATAGAAGGAAATAGAAACCTCAATGCAGGGTAAAGTAGGATAAGAAGACAAATGTAACAGCATTGTCCAGGTATGGATATCCCTGAGAAATGTTCTTCAGGCTTTCCTGAAACCAAATTTTCCTTGTATGGCTATTGAAATTTGGTTTAAATTTTCTTTCATTTCAACCATGATTCCTAACTCATAGAGAGTGGGAGTTGATTTATTTAATAAAACAATGGGGAGTATTTTAGTATGTTCAATGGAATATGGCAGGATCCTTTAGTAAAGCTCCATTAATTATGGTCCAGAAGTGAAAACAAAGGGTCTAAAATTGATCTCAGTGCCAGAGCTCTTGAGAAGCATGCTATGTCTGAGAATCTGAAGAAATCAGATTCAAGTGGAATAAAGAGTGAGTTGACAGTATGTTGGTCATTATTAGCTATCAATATGATCATTCTAGATAATAATATATTATCATTATATCTTTAAAAGAGGCAAGTTTAGGAATTTCTTCAAGCAAGGTAAGAGCTGAGATTTGAATGGGAAGAAATAAAGTATCTGAAAATAGAGGAAAACTTGCTGGTGAGGGCCTAGCCCAGTGTTAAGTATGTACAGACAGGACCTTTTAGGAGCTAATGAAGGTTAAATGAGTCTTAGTTTAAAGACAAAATAGTTGAAAGTTCATTGCATTAGTCTGCTTCTATTGTTGTAACAAAATCCCACAGATGGAATCATTAAAGTAAACTATAGAAATTTATTTTCATAAGGGTCTGGAGGCTATAACAGTGCTAATAAATTTGTGGTTTATAAAAAGGCCACTTTCTCTCTTTCCTTTCTTCTTTCTTTCTTTCTTTCTTTCTTTCTTTCTTTCTTTCTTTCTTTCTTTCTTTCTTTCTTTCTTTCTTCCTTCCTTTCTTTTTTCTTCTTTCTTTCTCTCTTCCTTTCTTTCTCTCTTTCTTTCTTTCTTTCTTCCTTCCTTTCTTTTTTCTTCTTTCTTTCTTTCTTTCTTTCTTTCTCTCTTCCTTTCTTTCTCTCTTTCTTTCTTTCCTTCTTTCTTTCTTTCCTTTTCTTTTTTTCTCATTCACCCTAGATTGAACCCAAGAACTCATACATAAAAGCAAAGTGCTCTATCACTTATTTACATTCCAGTCCTATTGGCAGTGACCTTTATAACATCACCTTGCCAAAGAATTAGGCTTTCATATGGTTTGCTCTGGCTTCAATTTAGGGTTCCAAGCTTTGCTTTTTTTTTTTCAAAATTTATTCATTAATACTTATTTTAATACATATCTTTATTTAAGAACCATGATTACAAACATGTTTGTTGGGTTTCAATTATATATATTAAAAAAAAAGGAAAGAAAAAGAACACCGACTTCACCATTGCAACATTCCCACCATCAATGTCCTCCATCTCCCTCCTTCCTAATTCCTTGCCTGTATTCAACACAGGCATTCTATTTCTCTCATTCACTACCATTGTCACGGTAGTTGTCAGTGTAGTTATTTCTCCAACTGATCTCACCACTCTTTGTGGTAAGCTTCATATCGTGGGCTGATTCTTCCAGCCCTCATCTCTATTGTCTCTGTGTATTATTACAATCATTTTTTCACTTCTCTTAAAATAGGGTGGCACACTTAACCCTCATTAGCACCTTAAAGTCTTCATCTTCAGGTACACATACTGGGTGTTAGGACTCCAATTACTAATTTTATTTATTTTATTTTTTTCCAATTACTAATTTTATTTATTTATTTTTTGGTTTTTGGTTTTGAAGTCACACCCAGCAGCCCTCAGGTGTTTCTCCTCCCAATTACTAATTATAGGTGGACACATTTTAGTCTAAAACTAAAAGAAGAAGAAAACAAAGATAATGGGAACTCATATACTCATGGTGGGAAGGTAAATAAGCAAAGTTACTTAGGAGATAAATTGACAAAATCTAGTCATGTTGAAACATGTATATTCACACTCAGTCTAATATGAGATTTGTAGTCTTTGATATCAGTGTACCATGGTAAGTTAAAAATATTTTTATTTTTCTAACAGCTATGTACTTTTCTAGGATACCCCTTGAAGAGGCAGCACAAGGGTGCTGTGGTAATGGAACTAGAGTCCAAGGTCTAAAACGTTGTTTTACTACCTTTCTTCCTTCTACCCAAAAATTTAGAATCAC
>PVKC010014430.1:0-22169 GCA_004027635.1 Crocidura indochinensis | reverse complement strand
TGTTGAGATCATTTATTTTACCATTCAATTCATTTACTGAGTTTTTCATGTCTGTTAGTTGACATGTTATTTCAGTTTGGAGTTTTGCAATTTGTGTCATCATATTTTCTTGGTTCTTATTAGTGTTCTGTTCCACTCGGTCCATGGTTTCTTTGAGTTCTTTGAGCATCTTCCATATTGTTTTTCTAAAGTCCTTATCTGAGAGATTGATTAGTTCGTTGGTCATTATCTGGTCATCAGAATTGTCTTCTTCGTTCTCTATGTCTGACGCTGGCCTGCGTTGTTTCCCCATTGTCACACACTAGTATTGTGTGTTTTTCTACATGTTGCGGTGGTACTCATTGGGTAGATGATGTGCACAGCCAGACACCTCTGGTTCTAGCCTTTCTGGGTGTGTCAATTAGCCTACAGGTGAGTGGAGTCTTCCATGGATGAGGCCTCTGAAAGGATCAAATCTTGGGCCTAGGCTTACAGCAGAGAAGACAATTCAGAGAGAAATGCTGGGTTTCTGTGATCCAGCACAGTCTTAGTGTGTTTTTTCCCTTCTTGTTGCATTGATGTGCTTTCCTTAGAGAGAGTGCAGGCCATGTAGCGTAGCGAAGTGGAGCGGCCGTGCTCTTCTGCAGCCTATTATTAGCCCACTCCCATGAGGTCCGGATGTCAGCAGAGGACAAAGAAACACAAAGAAAAGACAAGACTTACAGTTCTTAGCAGTCAGCCGTACTGGGCAGGCGTGGATACAGAGAAATTCCCAGCCTGAGGTCATAATCAGGGGACCTTGCTTTGCAGAGTACTTGCTATAGCCGGTTTTCAGTCTAATGAGGTATTCCTGGGTGTTTCCGCCCTAGGATGGACCTCTAGGAGAGCGAGTCTTTTTGGGGCCGTTTGGCCCACTCCCACAAGGTCTGGATGTCAGCAGAGGACAAAGAAACACAAAGAAAAGACAAGACTTACAGTTCTTAGCAGTCAGCCCTACTGGGCAGGCGTGGATACGGAGAAATTCCCACAACTTTATATTTGATTTTTTAAATTTCATTTATTTATAGTTTATTTCCTTTCTTTAGTTTGCTTTGTTTTTTAATATTCATTTTAGTTACTTAAGGTAAGATTGTAAGCAATTTATTATAAATCTTCCATATTTTATAATTAAAATATACTTATATATGTCAAATAAAATGTTCACTTATGACATTTAATGTACTGTTCTAAAGTTTATGTGAATATTCCATAATAGTTATAACATTTAATCTAATTAGTTTTTATTTTAAGGTCTTTGTTTTCTTCCCTTAATTTTGAAACACTAGGTTTGATTTCTGCTCAATTTAAATTTTTCACTTTCTCTTATGATTTCTGACTTGCTTGTTGTTTAATTAAAAATATCTAATTTTCATAATATTTTAGGGAACTTTCACTTTTTCCATTATTTCTATTATAAATCTATTGGACCAGGGAGATAATACAGGCATTAGAATGTTTGTGGGACTTTGGTTCAATCCCCTGTACCACCGCCACCACCACCTTGTGACCCCCAAGAATAGCCCTAGAGTACCAAAGCATTATTTGATATGGTTGTTATGGTCCCTGGCACCCTGAGGGCCAAGCAGCACTGTGTCTTAGAGTCCTAGCATTCAACTGTTTAGTTTGTGTATTTTAACAAGAGTGGTTCATGACACTCCTGAAAAATTATTTAGGAAGCTCTTTACAAATACAAAACTAAATTACATAAATATTTTTATTAAATAAAAACTTAAAATTTTGTTTTATTTTTTATTTTAGACACTATAATTTACAATTTTTCTATTTTTTTTTTTTTGGTTTTTGGGTCACACCTGGCAGTGCTCAGGGGTTACTCCTGGCTCCATGCTCAGAAATTGCTCCTGGTAGGCATGGGGGACCATATGGGGTACCGGGATTCCAACCGATGACCTTTTGCATGAAAGGCAAATGCCTTACCTCCATGCTATCTCACGGGCCCCATATTTTTTCTTTTTTAAATATGGAACACTTCATCAATTTGCATGTCATACTTGTGCAGGGGCCATGCTAATGTTCTCTGTATTGCATATCTGTGTATGTATATTTAGTATATCTGCTGCCAAAGCGAGTACCTTATATTTGTTTTTAAAAAGTTTTTTGGATTTGTTTTGTTTTGGGACCACACCTGAAATTGTTTAAGAACTCCAGGCTCTGTACTCAGGATTATGCCTGACAGGGCTCAGAGGTCCATATACATTGTTAGAGACTTGTTTACAAAGCTAATATCTACCCAACTTTACTTTCAGACTTACAATTTTTTTAATGTTAAGATTTCATCCATATTATGTTTCAAGCTCCAAACTCTACACCATATCAAACTGTCTCTTCCATTCAACCTAAACTTCAGATCCTTATCTCCCACCATGGTTATTTCAGTTATGTATTAATTTCTTTAAAGTTTATTTTATTTACTGTGACATGCATTCTATTATTTATCTAGGTTCATCAATTAAATCAATTCATTATTTTTATATAACAATTTCTGTATGCCTTATGTATTGCTTCTTGTCAAAAATAAGTGTTGATAGCATCAATCATGTTAGAATTCTCTGCTGTCTCCTTCCTTTTTATTGTCAAATTCTCATTATGTATTTTAATGCTTTGCTAGGCACTAAGTTCTCTTTAGTATTGCTGTGCCTTTTTGAAGAAATGGCACCTTTATCTTCATATAATATCACCTTATATCCCAGATAAAACATTACTTTACTAAGTAACTTTTTAATTTGTTGCAGAGCCATTTGAGGGACCACCAACATTATTATTGATGGTATCAGGGGCCAGGGAGTGAGAGAGGGTTGAAGCTTATGCCATGCTCATACATCAATATTTGTTATACTTTAAGAAACATTTCTTGACTACATAAATTTCATTTTAAAGTATGATTTTTTCTGGAATTAAAATAGCCACTCCAATGATATTCAATCATTCATTAATATTTTAATATTAATTTTTCATTCTTTCATTTTACCTATCTATATTTCAATATTCAAAGTGTAGGAATTATTCACCTTATTCATTCTCTCATCTAAAAATATGGCAGTAACTTTCCTTTAGAGGATTGGTTTCAATTATTTATATTCAATATAATTACTATTATGATTAAATTGAAATCTAACTTGCTAATTTTTTACTCTTCTTTTTCTCTTTTTTTGACCTACTTTAACATCATTTTTATTTCATTTTATCTCTAGTTATTTATAACCACTTACATTTTTAACAAACCTAATGCTTTAAAATATAATTTTTAATTAATCACACTCAGTCTCAGAAATATCATTGCATTAAGTTAAGGCTATGAACATTATGAATATATCATCTCATATATACTTTTCTCTGTTTTTTTGTAATTTATATTACACACCACTCACATATTTGCAACAGACTATTTCTTTTTTCAGTGTGTGCATGGACATTGGGCCACACCTACCAGTCAGGACTAAGTAATTATTTGCTGTCTAGTACTCAGATTACACCCAGTATTACTCCTAAACCTTATTTTTATATAATTTATCAATGCTGAAAATGTATTTTAGATTTACATTAGCTTTAGAAAATTTTTAAAAATTGTATTTCTTTAATGTGGCTCCACCAACATTAGAATTCTTCTACCTTAAAAGAAAAACTTCCATTGTTATTCTTCTAATGAATGCCATAATTTATATTAAAGTTTATATACTTTTAAAAACATACATTTATTGTGCTTATAATTTGAGGTTAACCAAGTTACGGGGAATGTTGGACTTTGTCGGCCCCCAGATGCACCAACAATATCTTGTGGCATTGTTTCTCTTTGCATGGGCACATTAAAATGGGAAAATATGCAAACACGTTCTTATTTAATAGAGATGGGAATACAATTTTGATAATGCAGTTAGGCCTTATATCCTGAACATTGACATAATGATTTGGCTTAGACCTCAGAAGAATGAGCATTGCCCTTAAACCCCTGAATAATAGATACCATCTATGGAAACAACCACAATTGTCTATAACATTACCAGGATACAAACCTCTACTAGGAAAGACCTACCACTGCTCTGGCATTGACTTACTCCAAAGAGTGCTCTCAACACCTAAACGACTCAGCAACAGCCTGCTTGCAGGGCAAATCACTTCACATCTAATGCTGAGAAGAACTTGAAGAAAAACTACTAACCAAAAATGACAAAGAAGCCAATAAGGAAATAGAAGCTAAAGCATTGGAAGTAAAAGATAGGTATTTAATGAACAAAGAAAAGAGTTGTAATCTACAGTTTGTAGGAATACCAGAAGGAGAGGAAATAGGGAAAGTGAGCAACAAGTGTTTAGGGAAATAATAGCAGAAAACTCTCCCAACCTCTGGAAAGAGGCTCCAGTGCAAATCCAGGAGGTGAAAAGAGTCCCTAATAAAATAGACACTAATAAGCCAATAACAAGACATATAGTAATCCAAATGCCAAAAAAGAAGAAGAAGAAGAAGAAGAAGAAGAAGAAGGAGAGAGAGAGAGAGAGAGAGAGAGAGAGAGAGAGATGGACTCTTTAAAGCAATAAAGGAGAAAAACCCCTCAAGTACAAATACAGGAACATAAGAATCAAACCAGATCACCTATTTGACACAATGCAAGCAAGAAGACAATGGAATGACATATTTAGACAACTGAATGAAAGAAACTTCCAACCTAGAAACTATCATTTTTATTGGAAGGAGGATTTAAAACATTTTCCTACAAAAAATAACTTGCATTATTTATGAAACAAAACCAATTCTAAATGATTTACTAAGAGATGGATTACACAATCTAAACCCCCGATTCTAAGAACAACCACCCTACACAATATAACTGCACAACAGCCCTCTCTGTCAATCATCTCCTTAAATGTCAATGAACTAAACTCTCCCATTAAAAGATACATAGTAGAGACTGATTAGAAAACAAAAACCATATTTCTACTGCCTTCAAAAAACACACCTACATGTACAGGATAAACACAAGCTTAGTATTAAAAAAATGGTAATCAATTATTCAAGCCAATGGGGGAAAAAACTGAGACAGCTATTCTTTTTTTTTATTCTAACTATTTTATTATTTTCTTTTTTTTAATAACATTTTTTATTTTTGTAAATTGTTGACAATAATATTCTAGGTACATATTACCATAAAATCAGGGGGATTCTCATATCAAATTGTCCTCCCTTCACCTCCATTCCCGTCCTACCACCTACATCCTCTCCCCCTCCCTTGGGGCTGCTAGAATAGGTGGTCCCCTCTGTGCCTAGCTTACAACTTAGTGGTCTTATACTTGTTTGGTCTTGGTACTTCCCTTATTTCCCCCTCTAACTGGGAGGCAGGACTAGATAGTTCTAGTTATGTGGTTCTGTTTGAAGAAGAGAAAAGTGATAAACTGGGGTAAAAATCAAATACGCCAAAAATGGGCGGAGTCCTTCTAGAGGCTCTCATCATCGGCTTGAGAGACAAAGGGGAAAAAGAAGGTGAAACACCTAAACAGTGCAAAAAGAAGTGTCAAATAAAATAACCAGTGAGCACTCCAACAATAAAGATAAGCACCACATAAAATCCATGGTCTTGAGATAAAAAGCAAACAAACAAACAAACAAAAAACGTGGCTGAGCACATAAAGAGAGAAAAGAAGAAAAATAAATAAATAAATATAAATGGAGACAATAACTTCAATAACCACACCAAAACAAAGAAATTGGCAAATAGTAGATAGATAAATACAGAAAAAAATGTTTTGTTCTTTTTGCCACTTTTCCCCTCCTGCATAGGCACAGTAAATATTGGCATCATTCGAAAAGGAATTTCCTTGGCCTACAAGATATAGGGTTTCTCCACCCTTGGAGTATATTGTCATGAGATCAACTATAGACTTCGTTCAAGTTCATTTACTCTCCTCTTGGTGCTTTTGTGATGTTTGGAAGACTTCTACTCCATCCTGGGTGATCATATCAGATCTCTGTATCTAGAGATCTCAGTATCTGCACAGGTCAAGGGGTAGAACTTATGATGAAGCCTTTCTTTGTGGTTTTAGAAGTTCTGTTCCCTCCGTGTCATTTTAATCTGTCTTCTGTGGTTGGTGGTCTTGGTCTTTGCGTTGATCCTAGGATGGAGTACAGACTAGCGTCTTTCATTATGGTTCCAGAAGACACACTCCATCGCAATTGTCTCAGACGGACGCTTGGAACTGGAGATCATGGTTGTTGTGCAGGTCTTAGCTCGAACCCTAGACTAGGGCTTTTTTATTGGTCACAGGATACATACAGTCCAGATGTGGTTCTATCAGCCAGTCATCTGTAAAACGCCATCTTGGCTTTTGGATGGACCAAGGGGTGAAAAGTCTTATTGCCAGCTAGAGGGGTAGGATAACCTGCTCTTAGGTCAAGTTGTTCCCATTTTCCTTGTCAGGATATCGTATTAGAGTTGGCACTTGTTGTGTCTGAGCAGCATTAAGGATGTCCTGGATGGGATTTGTTTCCTGTAGGTGTCGTGAAGAATTGTGTCGTTTCTATGTCTGGGATCCAGGGTGAGACGGCTAGTCTTATATCAGACAAAATTGCATTCAACCTTAAGAAGGTGATCAGAGACAAAGAGGGTCACTACTTACTGATCAGGGGAACACTAGACCAAGTACTAACTCTAGTCAACATTTATGCATCAAATGCAGAGCCAGAAAAATATGTAAGGCATTTGCTTGCAAATCTGGAGATACATATTTAAGGTAACGGGGATAGTCATAGGAGATTTCAATACTCCACTATCACCACTGGAATGATCCACCACACAGAAATCTAGCAAATAAATAAGATCCCTAATTGATAAAGTAGAAGAACTAGGGCTAATGGACTTAAATAGGGTCCTCCACCCCCAGAAAACAGAATACACATTCTTACCAAGTGCACATGGAACCTTCTCCAGAATAGACCATGCCTTAGGATATAAATCTTACTTGCATAAAGTCACATATATAAAGATTATTAGAAGTAGCCTATCAGATCACTGTGCAACAGAGATCAATATTGACTGTAAAAAAGCAGATTTGGAGAAAATCCAAGACCTGGAGCTTAAACAACATGCTGCTCAACAATAGTTGGATCAAAGAGGAACTCAAGGAAGAAATAAAAAGATTCCTTGAGGCAAATGATAATGAAGAGACAAATTGTCAAAATCTATGGGACACAACAAAAGCAGTAATTAAGGGGAAAATCATAGCAATGACAGGAAAGAAGAGATTGACAATATCAACAATTTAAAGGAACACCTTAAGGAGCTGGAAAAACAGCACCAAAGAAACCCAAACACAACCAGAAGACAAGAAATTATAAAAGCCAGAGCAGAAATAAACAACATAGAAACTAAGAAACAATACAAAGAAAATCAATGAGACCAGGAGTTGGTTTTTTTTGAAAGAATAAACAAGATTAACAAACCACTGGCAAAACTCACCAAAAAAGAGGGAAAACACCCAAATAAAGAGGATCACAAATGAAAGGGGAGAGATTACAACAGAGCCCCAAGAAATCTAACACATCATAAGAACTTACTATGAATAACTATACTCAGTCAGGTTAGAGAACCCAGAATAAAACGACAGATTTTTGGAAAAATATCATCTTCCAAGACTGAATAAAGAGGATGTATAAAGTCTAAATAGGCCAGTCACATCTGAGGAAATTGAAACAGTAATTAAGAAACTCCCCAAAAACAAAAGTCCAGGTCCAGATCATTTACAGGTGAATTCTATCGAACATTCAAAGAAGAATTACTACCACTGATTCACAGGCTCTTCCAAAACATTGAAAAGAGAGGAATCCTTCCTAATTCTTTATATGAGACTAATATTACACTCATTCCCAAAGATGGCAGAGACATTGCCAAGAAAGAAAGCTACAGACCAATCTCACTAGTGAACATAGCTGCAAAAATCCTCAATAAAATTTTAACAAACCTAATCCAGCACTACATCAAAAATATTATACATCATGACCAAGTGGGTTTTATCCCAGGAATGCAAGGATGGTTCAGCATATGCAAATCAATCAACATCATACACCACATCAACAACAAGAAAGAGAAAATCATATGATTAAATGAATTGATGCTGAGAATGCATTTGACAAAATCATTTGACCCATTCATGATGTAAACACTCAGGAAAATAGGACTGGAAGGAACCTTCCTTAAGATAGTTAAATCTATCTATAAAAAGCCCACAGCCAACATTATCCTAAATGGTGAAAACATTTACACTGAGATCAGGAACTAGGCAAGGCTGTCCACTATCTCCACTCTTATTCAATATAGTTATAGAAGTTCTAGCAATAGTAATAAGACAAAAGAAGGGAATCAAAGAAATCCAAATAGGGAAAGAGGAACTGAAACTATATCTTTTTGCAGATGATATGATGACATACATCAAAAACCCTAAAGAGCCCACAGTAAAACTCCTAAAAACAATTAACCAATACAGCAAAGTGGTCCGCTACAATGTCCATAAACAAAAGATAGTAGTATTCCTCTATACAAATAATGAAGTAGAGGAGAAGGAGATTAAGGAGACAAGTCCATTTAAAATAGTTTCCAGGGACAGGAGAGATAACATGGAGGTAAGGCATTTACCTTTCATGCAGAAGGTCGGTGGTTTAAATCTTGGCATCCCATTTAGTCCCCTGAGTCTGCCAGGAGCGATTTCTGAGCACAGAGCCAGTAGTAACCCCTGAGCTGCCAAGAGTGACCCAAAAACTAAAAAAAAATAAATAAAATAGTTTCCAAAAATATCAAGTACCTAGGAATCAACCTGACAGAGAAGTGAAGGACCTATACCATGAAAACTTCAAAACACTTCAGAAAGAATTGAAGAGGACCTAAGGAACTGGAAGAATATACCATGCTCATAGTATGTGGAATCAATATAGCCAAAATGACTATCTTACCTAAACTTCTATATAGATTCAATGCAATCTTTATTCAAATCAGATATCATACTTAATGACAGAACAATCAATTATAAAATTCATCTGGAATCAAAAAAGACCCAAGTTAGCCAAGTATATACTGAAAAAAACCCAAAACTTTACTATAAAGCCTTAGTGATCAAAACAGTATGGTACTGGAACAAAGACAGAGTCTCAGACCTGTGGGTTAGAACAGAATATCCAGAGAAAAGTCCCCAAATAAACAGTCAACTAATATTTGAGAAAAGAGCCAAGAACTTGAAATGGAACAAAGACAGTCTCTTCAACAAATGGTAGAATAACTGAATAACCACTAGGTTTCTGATTAGTTCCCACTCAAATGCATTTCCTGATATGGAACTGTGGGGAGTCATTTTGCAGACTCCAGACGGTAAATCACAGGCCAAAGTGGTGTCCAGGATTCAGCATCCTCCTCCCGACTATTTCTAATGACATAAAAGGGACATGCATATCTCCTTTGAATATTGTACATATATTCCCTCAACCGCTATAACTATTATTGAATATCCCCTTAAACGGTGACAATTGTGTCCACTGTCTTAAGTTAGATTGTTTATTTTCCCCACTTTTTCTCTTTTCTTCTCTTTGTGAACTGTCCAACAAGGAATTGGTGAAAGAATCCCTCAGTTTAATGCTATGTTTGAACCAAGTCACGAGGATTTGTTGAACTTGATCTCGCAGTCCCTATATGAGCTGATAACGCATTATTCCTTGTTTGCATACGCACATTAGAATGGAAAATACTATCCATACAAATAAGTTCTTATCTAATAGAGATAGGAACGCACAAATCTTGTAGTGCAATGGAACCTTACACCCTGAACATTGACATAATGACCTGGCACAGGCCTCAGAAGAATGGGTATTCTCAATTCACTCCTGAAGCAGGGAAGCCATCTATGAAACATCCAGAGTTGTCTATAACATCACCTGGAAGCAATCCTCTACCAGGGAAGACCCTAGTGTTGCTCTGACACCAATCTACTCAAGAATCTTCCCTTAACACTGATAAGACTTAAACAACAACGACCTGCTTACTGGACAGGGATTTCTGCATTGCCCTTAATTGTGAGTTGAAATTAGAGGATTCTCCGCACCATCCTGACTTCAATGTAAGATATACAGATTCCAGGATCTTTAATACAGAAACATGAGACCAACAACAGAGACTGTGTGAAAAATAAAACTGTATTGGCACTATAGACAATGACCTGGATTGGACAAACTAGTTTGCCTGGAGCCTAGAGTTGGTCTTATGTCAGAAAACTTCAGGGTAGGGTCTTCTTGTATTTGGGCCAAGGATTTTCCTTTCCATGTCCCCCATATTTTGGTGGTCCTATGCAAATGATAATTACCACTCTAACACCATTTTTACTGTGCTCCTTTGACTCTAAACCTTAAAAAAACCACTTAAACTTTTGAGGTTAACTTAAATTAATATGCATTGCATGGAAATGTAAAAAACTACTATGCCCTCAAGTTTAAGGAGTTACATAAATTTTATGGCTTTAGATTGCTTTGTGTAACGCTAAGAAATGTTATAAAGTACTACAATCTGGGTTCTTGAAGGACAAAGTAATTGTACATGGGTTCTGTTTTATTTTTCTTTATGTTCTTTGACTGAAAGTTCAAAATTAAGGTGTCAGTAGGGGGCTTTCTTCTGAGAACTCTGTTTTTGAGTGATTGTCCTCCCTTGTCTTTATAACTTTACCTTGTCTTCTTTCTTTGCATCATTGTTCACATAATTAAAAATAAATTTAAAAAAACAAAGAAATGAAAAGTGGAGATCACTATATATATTGCAGATTCAAAGGGTAATCAAAGACCACTTTGAGAAACTATATGCCATGAAACATGAGAACCTGTAGAAAGAGATACATTCTTGGACACTTATAACCTTCCACGTTAAATAAGGGTGATGTAGAATATATAACAGCCCCATAACTATTGAGGAAATTAAAATGGTAATAAAAGGTCTTCCTAAAAGGGAAAGCCCAGGTCCATATGGGTTAACTAATGAATTCTTTCAAAGTTTTCAAAAGGAACTACAACCATTCCTTTTCAGGCTCTTTCATAAAATTGACTAAATAGAAAAAAATTCAAATAATTTTTATGAAATAATATCACCTTGATACAAAAACCATACAGAGATGCTGCCCCCCAAAAAAGAAAAAAATTACAGACCAAAATTCCTGATGAACACAGATGCAAAGATCCTCAACAAATTTCTGGCAACTAGGATCCAATGCCTTATCAAGAAGATCAATTACCACAACCATCCTAGGAATGCAAGAATGGTTTAGCATCTGTAAATCAATCAATTTCATACACAATATTAACAAATATAAAAAACATATGGTAATATCAATAGATGCAGAGAAAGCATCTATAAACTATAAACATCTATAAACTAAAAGCTCTTCCTCTCAAATCTAGTACAAGACAAGACCGCAATTGCTCACCATTCCTATTCAACTTTGTACTGGAACTACTTGCCCTAGCGATCAGGCAAAAAAAAAAAAAAAAAAAAGATATTAAGGTCACCCAGATAGGAAAGGAAGAAGTCAAGCTCTGGCTTTTTACAGATGACATGATACTATATTTAGAAAGCCCTAAAGACAGCCAAAAAGATTCTAGAAACAGTATATTCATCGTGCAAAGTGGCAGACTGCAAAATTAATGCTCAAAAGTCAGTGGCTTTCTTATACACCAATAATGATAGAGAAGAAATGGACATTATAAAACCAATCCAAACACATTAGTGCCCCCACAAACTCAAATATCTTGGAGACAACTTAACTAAAGAGCTTTGAAGGAACTATACAAAGAAAACTACAAAAGCCTGCTTCACAAAATAAAAGAGGACATGAATAAGTGGATGCACATAAACTGCTCACGGATTAGCAGAACTAATATCATTAAAATGGCAATACTCTCCAAAGCATTGTATGGATTTAATGCGCTCTCTCTAAAGATACTCATGTCATTCTTCAAAGAAGAAATTCATTTGGAAATATAAACACCCAAAAATAGCGAAAGCAAACCTGTGCAAAGGAATATGGGAGATATTAATTTTTCCAATTTTAAATTGTATTACAAAGCAATTGTTATTAAAAGAGCATGGTAGTAGAAATAGACATGTATATTCTCAGATCAGTGAAATAGACTTGAGTATTTAGAGAATTTTCCCCAGACATAAAATCAACTATTGTTTGATAGAGGGGCAAGAAATTCAAAATGAAGCAAGAAAAGCTCTTCAACAAGTGATGTGGCACAACTAGTTATGCACTTGCAAAAAAAGACAAACTCAAACCCCCATCTAACACCATGCACAATTGTCAATTCCAAATGGATTAAAGACTTCTATATTAGTCCTGAACCCATAGGTATATAGAACAACACATAGGTAAAACACTCCTTGACATTGAGACTAAAGGCATCTTCAAGGAGGAAACAGCACTCTCCAAACCAGAGGAAGCAGAGAAAAATATATGGGACTATTTTAAACTGAGAAGCTTCTGCACCTCAAAAAAAATAGTGCCTAGGATACAAAATCCACCCACAGAATGGGAGAAACTATTCACCCAATATCCACTCGATAAGGGGCTAATATTCAAAATATACAAGGTTCTGACAGAACTCAACCCTATCAAAAATGGGGAGAAGACAAAAGACAAAAGAGATGAAGGCTGGAAGATGCAGCTCATGACATGAAGCTCACCACAAGGAGTGATGAGTGCTGTTAGAGAAATAATTACATTGAGAACTATCCAAACAATGTGAATGAATGAGAGAAGTAGAAAGCCTGTCGAGTATAGGTGTGGGTGAGGTGGGGATGATGTAGATTTGGGACATTGGAGGTGGGAATGTTGCACTGGTAAAGGGGGGTGTTCTTTACATGACTGAAATCATACAACTACAATAATATTTCTAATCATGGTGTTTAAATAAAGATTTAATAAATGGGGAAAAGAAATGAACAGATACTGTCAAAGAAAAAATATAAGTGGTTCATAGACATATGATAAAATGCTCTGCATTACTAATTGTCAGGGACATGCAAATCAAAATAATAATTGTAAACTGGCACATTTCACAAAGAACAAGAACAATCATTTCTGGTGGGGATGTGGAGAGAAAGGAACTCTCATTCACTGCTGGTAGGAATGCCATAAAATCCAGCTCTTAAGGAAAACAGTATAAGATTCCTCAAAAACTGAAAAATGAGTTTCCATATGATCCAGCTATACCACTCCTAGGTATGTATAACCTAGGAACACAAAAATACAAGTCAAAATCCCTTCCTCACACCTACATTCATTGCTGTACTATTTACAATAACCAGACTCTGGAAACAACCAATATGTCCTGCAACAGATGAATGACTAATGAAACTGTGGTACATATACACAATGTAATAATACTCAGTCATCAGAATATATGAAGTCATGAAATTTTCCTATACGTGATGTACATTGAATCTATTATGTTGAGTGAAATAAGTCAGAGGGAGAGAGATAAGCACAAAATAATCTCACTCATCTATGAATTTTAAGAAAACTTAAGGATATTATTCTAATAATGCCCAGAGATATTAGAACTGAGGGCCAGAAGGATAGTCTCACAATATGAAGCTCATCACAAAAAGTGGTGAGTGCTGTTAGGGAAATAACTACTCTAACAACTATTATGAAATCTTAATGAGTGGAAGAAGTAGAGTGACTGACTCGAATACAGGCAGGGGTTGGGACAGAGGGAGGGAGGTATTGTTGGTAGGAATGTTGCACTGGTGAAGGGTGGGTGTTCTTTCTATGAGTAAAACCCAACTACAATCATGCTTGTAATCATGGTGTTTAAATAAAAATTTTATAAATAAAATAAAATTCCACATGTGTTCTTCAATTTTAATAATAAAAGTGTATTACCAGAAATTCATTTCAAGTTATACTGTTATAGTGCATATCCTTCTCTATGATTACTCGGAGCTGTATTTTAGCTCTTCAAATAATAACGTAAACAACCAAACAGCACATACTTTATATTAAAAATATATTCATCTAGGTATGTAACAATGGTTAAAGTTCCTTAGGGTATGTTGTTTGGATCCTTATGTTTTTTAAGTTTGGTTCAGGAGCGTTAGTGATAAACATAATGAAGTAATGCTGTAAATTCAGAATAGTAATATCAGCGCATTATTAAAAAAGCACATTTTAATAAATTAATGTTCCTAAAACATAAATATAATTATTACATAATTTTCTATTAATTTTGTTATTCAATTTTATACAGTTGAAATTAATGAAAATAGAACTAATATTTATTGAGTTAACTACATATATACTAGTAGATAAAATATGACATTTAGTTTAGAAAACTGCATTTAATTTAGATCTTATCATTACCACTTGCATGATAAGGAATTTTCTATCTCTCTCTATGC
The DNA here is from genome assembly GCA_004027635.1 of Crocidura indochinensis. Taxonomy (NCBI): domain Eukaryota; kingdom Metazoa; phylum Chordata; class Mammalia; order Eulipotyphla; family Soricidae; genus Crocidura; species Crocidura indochinensis. The sequence goes on along the minus strand of PVKC010014430.1, from coordinate 7,722 downwards.
CAAGAAGCCTATCTACCTATTTGGGCTTATCATATTACTACCAACATTAAAGTATCAGGTTACTCAAAATATGTTATAATTACATATGAACATTAGCAACATTCTGGTCTTAATTATTTTAGAAGAGTTTGTTAAAAGACTCCTTGAGAGATGGTAAATTCCTTTTCTTTCCTCAATTTTTTTCCTACTGATTAGTAGAATATCTGGGATTCTATGAGCTATCTTTGATCAACAAAGTAGAGGAATCAGTAAGAATTCTGACTTCCTGATGGCACTTTGAATCACTGTGAGATCTTTAATCTTTGTTTAGATAAGAAAAATGCACTTATAAATTTGTTAAAACACTGACATTATGGAACTTTCTATTTTATACTGGTAAATTAATATTAGTTTGGACATCCCAAAGCTCTATGTTTTTGCTATCTTCTTATCTTTTGACTGATTATAGTAACACTTTTATTAGACCATTTTAAATCAATGATATAAGGTATAAATGGAGAACCCTTGTGCTTACTACATAGCAATGACTTTTAGAATAATAGTTTTTATTCTGCATTTACAAGTCATAAAATAATTGTTTTTTTTTAAGAACTTTAGGTCAGGGGCCAAATTGGTGGCACAGCAGTAGGGCATTTGCCTTGGACACGCTAACCTAGGACGGACCGCAATTGGATCCTCGGGTGTCCCATATGGCCCTCCAAGCCAGGAGCGATTTCTGAGCTCATAGCCAGGGGTAATCCCTGAGTGTCATTGGGTGTCCCCCCCAAAAATAAACAAACAAACAAAAAAGAACTCTAGTTCATTGAATTACCTTTTATCTTCTATACTCCTCACTGCTATAATAGTATAATTTCTAGATAATCTGAACATATAAAATTTATTGAATCAGATAAAAATATTCATAAATGACTTTAAAATAGTTTGATTAAATGTGTTATTTTGTTAAAATTTCCTTATTTCAGGGCCTAAGAGAAGGTTATTTTATATTGCATGCAACTGTCTTATCTTACATGCAACACTCTTGCATGTGACTAACTTGGATTCTAATCCTAGCACCATATGGCCCCCTGACTCCTTCAGAGATAATCCTGGGCAAAAAGTCAGAAGTAAGGCCTGAATATAGCTGGATGTGGCAAAAAAGTAATAAAACAATTTTTATTTCTGGTATATATTATATTATATATAAGATACATATTGTACATATATATTACCTATGTTGTTTATCCTTGTGCTACAAATTAGTCATTTTAATAACAAATCTTTCCAAATCTATTTTTAAGGCAACAAGAACAACTGACTTGATATCTTTAAAGTATATATTGTAAGGGTTTAAAAATTTTAAATATATATATAAAATTTTTAGATAGAAGATAGTTCTGTAACTATGGGGGAGGTAGCTCAGCAGTAAGCACTTACCTTGCATGTATGAGACCTTGTATTTGATCCCCATCACCTCTAAAATTAATTGAAGGTCTTTAATGACTTGTAATATTGCTTCATATATACATTGTAATCACTAATTTAGTTATACAAAGTATTGCTAGAAAATAAACCACTCTGGTTTAAGTGAAAAGAAATATAAATGTGAGAGATTTTCTTTTAACCTACTTGATGATAACTTTAAAATTTCATAATTCATCAACTTTTTAGGATTTGTGTGGATCTGAGATGATTGACAACCTTGGTATTGCATTGTTTATCATATCAAATCCTTTATTTTGGCCAAAAGAATATACCTGTCAAGAATAAGTTGCATTTCTGGAATTGACTCAGTGTTGGCAAGAGTTAGAAAGCAAGGTAAAGATAATGGAGAATCTTGAAATCATTTCTCAAAATTCCTATAATGGACAAGGTTTCTTCTGAATCATCCTGAATCTCACTGGGTGCTAAATCATAGGAGCTTCTGCAGCTGGCACCTAAAGAGACCTAATTTTGTTGAGGGTAGAGTATGCATGTTTTATTATGAGGGTTGGCTTATCACAGCCCTTGCATATGTATGGTGCAATTCTGCAATCCCTCTGATAAGTACTGTCCCTTAGTTTATTAAAAAAAAAAAAAGAGTCAGTTGTGACATAAAACCCATATAATTTGCTGGCTTGTAAGTTAAGGCCTCAGGCAAACCATTCTTTCTTTTGTCTGTCCTCCACACTTGCAGGGCAGTCCCAATGTTACATTGATGTTCACTAAGAGGACATTTTAGACTGTGGATCCCCCAAACTGTCAAACATTTTTTTCTGTGTATACATTTATTCTTTCATCCATTTTTATTTACTGTGTTATTTGTGAATAAAGTATATGTATATACTTTATATATTTATATAGACAAATTAAAGGTACTTTTCAATCCCCCCCCACAAAAGTGGAAGAGAATTAAAACATAATGTTTTACTACGTTGGAAAATGAAAGTGTTAATTATCCTATGTTGGAAACCCTTACCTTAATACTGATGTAGAAGCAGATACCATATTTATCTAAAACTACCCCAGAGCAAAGAATATGTGAAGACGACAGTTACCTTCGGAACCATATTTATCATGTAAATAGCTCAGAAAAGGATACTGCCAGTTACATCTTTAAAATACAAAAATGCATGCATTTCACTATTTTGTAAATGCCAGAGAGATGCAGCATCCGTTAGAGTTAACGGTGCGGCACTTTTGTGTTCAGTAGCATGAATCATTAATCATGAGACAGGCCATATTCTTGTACTGCTTCTGCTTTCATTACTTGGCCTAATTAAACAGTTCTCTGAACTGGAATCTCAGATTCCTCTGTTACAGATTATCATTAATTATGGTGAAAGTGCTCAGAGATGTTGGACTCAATTATATTCTACTCAACTCTGGCATCGTGTGATTCATTGCGCAGCCTGCTCTGCAGATGTACTCTTTTCTTATCTCGCACTCCCACTTTTGTAAATTGGGCTCTGGCAGCCAACAAACTAAGAGTTATGTGCTGCGTTTTCATTAAAAACATGTTGGAGAAGCACAGACCAATTAAGGATTCTGTATTTTATAAGGAGTGATGAGACGAACAGTGGATTCTGGGAGAATTAGCGCTCGAAAGAAGCAATCTCAATCCCATTGTATTGCTGAGTTTGGTACCTATTTTCCATTTGAGGTTCAATTGGTTAAGTAACTTACTTGAAATTTCTTTCTTTATAATTTGAAATAAATCAATTTATGAACACGTAATAGAAAATAACTAAAAATGTTGTTTGGTTGTCATGTGAGTTACTGAAAACACTCCCAGTGACTCATGCCAAAATTATTATAATTTAAAAGATAGTAATTTCATTAATTTTGACAGTTACTTCCCATGCTATGTAATGAAATATATTCTACAACATTAAGCAAACTAGACTAATAGATAGCACAGATAAATCCATAATATCAGCATTTTCAGGGGTTTAGCTGTATTTGGAGTCTATCTTTGGGGGAAATCTATGATTTTGACATGCTAGTCATGAATCAAATCATCTCAAGATACTTCTATTTCATTTATAATATTCTTGAATTTTTTTCTCTTTATTTTTGGTTGAAGTATCTGTTTCATTTTAAATTACATAGAAACAGCACGTACTTCCAGAATATATTTTAACAATCAAAATTAAAATCAAAGTTTATAATAAAATAATTTCATCAATTTTCCCATTGACTACAAAGTAACATTAAGGAGTCAAATGTTTAAAGTCGATATTAGCAAAATAATGTACACAATGTAATTTGTGTATATGTAAAAATTAAAGAACTCACACATTCTTTTATTTGTATATTATCTATTAAGTTGATGGAGCATAATTTAGAAATTTTATAGAAACTAAACTGTGGTTAAAAACAAGTGTATAAACATATTTGGAGAAGATCTAGAATATTCAGCTCTCTTTTCCTTTGCTATAATTAATTTTAAATTAAAGTTGGAGCAATCTGCTTTCAGAAAAGGTATTCATTAAGTAAAATTTATTGTCATACAATTTAATTCTATTTTAATTTAAACATAAAAACAAATTGTTTAGTTTTCTGACCTACAATTTTTAATAAATATATACACCATGACTTATTTGTATACTGTATAGATGTGTTTTATTGTATATAAAGGTATAGTTTATTGAATAAACTATTTGTAAATATTATTTATTTTAATAAAATTATATAATTATATAATTAAATAAGATTCTTTATTTCAAAACTGTATCACAGCAAAATAAGATTTTACATATTCACAAACAATAGAATGCTTTCAAAAGTTTCTAACAAATTATTTTGTTAAATGCAACAAATAGATTAAAGTCAATGCAATCTATCTTCATAAGATTGTTTTTACTAATATGTGAGGAAATTTTATAAACATAATTTATTACAAATAAAATCAGACAAAGATTTTCTACCTGATTCCCTTTTTTTTAGAAATGGTGCCAAATCAGTCAAAACGTGTATATTTCATTTCTTTCATTTCTCATCTGAGAGGTTAACAAAAATAACACAAGAAACTCTTAACACAAAGCTATTCTCAGTAGTGAAATATGAATAGCTTTGTCCTGGTTCAAGTTAACTCAACTAGCCACATGTCCCATCATTATTGCTAGCTTTCTTTCTTTCTTTCTTTTTTTTTTTACAAAATCCTCATTTTTATTTGACATTAAAAATTGTCTATAGCCTCATCTTAAAACCACTTTCTTACATTTAAACATATGCACTAGATATATTCACCCACAAACGCAGCTCTGACAGTAAAGGAAGAGTGCATCCTTTCTCCTATTTTTGTATTTTCTAAGAGTTTCTATTTTGGTTTTTCTAAATGAAATCTATTTTTATGTATTTCAATCAACTATATATCCAATTCAACTAATGCAGGTCAGCAGGAGAATAAAATTAAAACAATATGGAGAAAAAAGTTCTAGATGTAAGCCTTTTGGCTTAACAGTTTGTAGGTTTTCATATCCTGCAGTAGTTTCAGGTTTTAATATATATGAAAATCAGTGGTCTTGTATCTATGCATATGTGTTGTCTATAATATAATTTTGACAGATGGTGAGCTGGATAAATCTAGTCCCTGACTATAGAAAACCTTGGCTTAACTTGCACTCTACCAAAACTTGTTTAAAAAGGCATTCACATGTATTTATATTTTAAATCAAGATTCATTTTTTTGGCCTGCCCTTATTTCTCATTGAGATTCTGGCATCCTATCTTGAGGGTACCATAGACACATTTTACCTAAGCTGTTATGATTTTTGTAGAATTATTCCATGCATAATGCTGATGACTATACCATCTACATCTCCTCCTTATTAAAAATAAATATGTTACCTTGCCCCTGTTTGCACCATCTAAAATTCTGACAACAATATCTTACTTAAAAAAAAAAAAGTAGAAACCAAGAAGCAGTTTCTCCCACTAGCAGCTCCAGACATGCTGCTCATTGAAAATGTAATACACTGCTGCTGTGTCACAGGTCAGCTGGCAAATGGCAATCTGAATTTTAAAAGGAATATGAATAAAATTCTGTTTTATTTTGAAAATGAACTTTCTGCCCTCCATCATGAATCCAATATATGTCTTAATCTTCTATGCTCTTGAAGCCTGCGGCTCCTGGCTGAGTCCTTTGACTTCTGAACCTAATAAGGAAATAGGTTGTTTTCTCATCCTCGTCTCATTTTTAGAAGGGCTGAAACAAACAGTCCCCTATTTCAAATGTAATTGACAAAGCATAAAAACATGTATGTTATATAATTTTAGGTTTACAACCAAGCTCAGCACTAGGATGTTTTATTTTTAAATTTGATTAAGATGTTATACCCTTGGAAATGTGCTGTCAAGATTAGAAATCCGAATTTCCAAGTGTACGATTGCATGTTTACCTTAGAACTATACATGTGAAACTGATAAAGGGTAGAATGGATAATGGTGCACTCGATTGAGAACATTTTCATTTAACCTGGACATTATTGATAGCCATACTGAGAAATGTATAGGCAGAATTGTATAAGTGCACATATGGCCATTGTTTGCTGTTTAAAAACAATATAATTCTGTGTCTCTGTTTGCCTTCTACCAAAAGAGGCATTAGTTCATTATGCTTTTATTTTTCTAATGCTAATTACCAGATATATTTTAATTCCTAGCTTCTAAATAGTAAAAATATTCTTATTTTAGAAAAAGCTGTTTTTCTTAGTTTTACTTACTATTTTTTAATTATGAAAATTGATTTTTAAATAGAAAAATAGAATTTGAAAATACTGAGCAGTTAGACATATGCTGCTATTGTACTTTATAGTCATATTTATGTAGTATCATTACAATCAAATTCATTATTCTAACAAAATTCATGCTGACAATTCAGTGAGTGTTCACATTGCATATGAGAAAGAGACAGAGAAATATAAGTGAACATGACTCTTGAGCAAAGGGCTTTTTAAAATAATTAACTGTTTTAAACCTAAAACCTTCCCATCACTATTTTATAAAGTAGCTATATTTTAAGGATATTTTGATGTTATCTGGCCATTTTAAGTCTATTGAAATTAACATTTATAGTGATAGTCAAAATATAAAGTGTACAAGAGCAGAAAACTTTATCAAAAAACAATTTAAACAGTTGACTTAGTCTCCATTCCCTTTCTTAATATTCCAGTAAAATATAGACTCAAAGAAAACATGAGCTAGAGAGACCTGAGAAAATCATCTGTATCAAATAGATAATATGTTAAGTAATTTAATATGGTTCAAATATTGATTTAATAAGTTGCCTTATCAAGAAGAAAAAGAAATAGTGTCGCAACAACAAGGCAGCCTTTTCATTGGTGTATTCAGACAAATGTATTGCCATGAAGTGAGACCAGTGAGATAATAAAACTAAAAAAATTGATATATTAGGAGCAAGGAAAAGTCTCTACCAGGCCTAAGAAGTGTAAAGTGTAAAGCTTTGGGAAAGGGATTATAGAAAAAGCATAATCTAAGAATGTTCCTCAATCGATATATGAATTATTGTCTGCCTAGGAAACTAGTTTATAAATTGTTTTAATGTGTGAATAGGGGAGTTTCTTTTTGTTTTTTTTTTTTTTGGTTTTTGGGTCACACCGGGCAGAGCTCAGGGGTTACTCCTGGCTCTAGGCTCAGAAAATTGCCCCTGGAACCATATGGGATGCCGGGATTCGAACCACCGTCCTTCTACATGAAGGCAAATGCCTTACCTCCATGCTATCTGTCCGGCCCCTGATAGATTTTTATGTATGCTGGATAACTAACTATTGGGTAACTAAACTTCAGTTTAAATAAGTCATCCTCTAATGATTCACAGATACCTTTTCTTGGTTCAGGTGTGAATACATGCTCTGAGTGACACAAGCATCCTACAGAATAGATTTTTACCTCACAGCTATGGAATGGTAAGTCTATATCCCCCTGATAGTTCAAAAGCAGCAAGGATGCTAGCACATCCTTTCCACAGTTTCAGAGGAAGAAAAGGACACAATCCAAAAAAATATAAAAATTAACTGGCCCAACCTCCAATTAAACAAACAAACAAACCAACAAACAAACAAAAATCCCCAGATTCATGCACAATTAATTGTGCTTATTTCTTAGTAGCCAGACTTTTTCAAATATCTGTGTTTTACTTTAAAGGAATCAGAAAATGTATTTTTGGCAGACAAAGAATTTTCAAGAAAATTAGAGTAGTTTTGAGTAAATCTGAAGGAGAATGAATAGTACATAGGATAC